>JAMQGT020008498.1:0-94927 GCA_024447675.2 Pterophyllum scalare
ACTGCGAATCCTTGAATTTCTCACCCTCGTCCTCTGGAGTTGTGGCTCCATATGAACGAGTCATCACCCTCTCCTGGAGGACTCCCCATGTCAGATATGAAGCCTAAGATAAAAAAAGAAAAAAAAAAAAAGAAGTTTATTCTTGACACTGAGTTATTACTGAGTTTATTTTATTAAATAACAGTGTTAAATGAATTTTGCTGGGTGGTTCAGCATTCTTCTGGGTATTATTATGTTACTGTAAATTCAGACTTACTTAAGGTAGATCTGTTCTAATATACCACTCATTACATTTGCACACTGTCTGCTTTTAATGATGTGTTACCTTAACACAGTATTTAAAACGAAACAAAAATAATACTTCCCACACTTTAAGTAGGTATCGTCATTCTGGCCCCATTGAAGTGGATACTTCCAGCTTACTTTGACTGCTACAGAATGAGAACTGTGACTTTTGACCCACAATTTCTGACAGTATAGGTTTGAAAGCAGGAATTACAATACTACACCAACCCCCAATTATCACTCATTCTTCCTTCATTCTTGTGGCAACCAGTAATATTTAGTGCAATTCAAACACTTTACTTTTTCACATTTAACTTTGTTACAGCCAAATGCTGAAACAGACTAAATTCATAACTTTCCCCATTATAAATGCTTATATAGAGACAGAAGAAAAACCCAGAAGTATTAAAACAATTAAATACTTAGCTAAAGCATCTTGGGCATCTTTGCTATTATGTTTTGCACAACTTTTGGATATTCTGGCTGTAGATCATCTAAAGCTCTGTCACAGTTGATTCAATTCAATTCAATATTATTTATATAGTATCAAATCACAACAAACAGTTGCCTCAAGGTGCTTTATATTCTAAGGTAAAGACCATACAATAATTACAGAGAAAACCCAACAATCAAAACAACCCCCTATGAGCAATCATTTGGTGACAGGAAAAACTCTTAATGGGAAGAAACCTCCGGCAGAACTAGGCTCAGGCTTTTAGGACAGCCTGATAGTAATGAATTACAATAGTCCAGCCTAGAAGTAATAAATGCATGAATTAGCTTTTCAGCATCATGTTTCTAATTTTAGAGATATTGCACAAATGCAAGAAAGCAGTCCTACATATTTGTTTAAGATGTCCATTGAAGGACATATCCTGATCAAAAATGTCCGCAAGATTCCTCATAGTGTTACGGGAGGCCAAGACAATGCCATCCAGAGTAAGAATCTGGTTAGACATTGTGTTTCTAAGATTTGTATGGCCAAGTGCAATAACTTCAATTTTATCTGAATTTAGAAGCAGGAAATTAGTGGTCAGCCAGGCCTTTATGGCTTTAAGACATTCCTGCAGTTTAACTAATTGATGTGCATCATCTGGCTTCATGGATAGATAAAGCTGGGTATCATCTGCATAACAACGAAAATGTATGCAATCATTTCTAATAATACTGCCAAAGGGAAGCATGCAGTGTAAATAGATATGGTCCTAGCCCAGAACCCTGTGGAACTCCATAATTAACCTTAGTGTGTGAAAAAGACTCCCCATTTACATGAACACTGGAGTCTATTAGATAAATATGATTCAAACCACTGCACCGCAGTATCTTTAATACCTGGCATGCTCTAACCTCTAATAAAATATTATGGTCAACAGTATCAAAAGTTGCACCGAGGTCTAGCAGGACAAGCACAGAGATGAGTCTATTGTAAGAGGCCATAAGAAGATCATTTACAACCTTCACTAATGCTGTTTCTGTACTGTGATGAATTCTGAAAACTGACTGAAATTTCAAATAAACCGTTCCTCTGCATATGATCAGTTAGCTGTTTTACAACTACTCTTTTAAGAATTGTTGAGATAAAGGGAAGGTTGGAGGTAGGCCTATAATTAGCTAAAACAGCTGGGCCAAGTAATGGCTTTTTAACTAATGGTTTAATTATTGCCACCTTAAAAGCCTGTGGTACATAGCCAATTAAGATAGACAGGTCATATTTAAGAATGAAGCATTAATTAATGGTAGGAATGGGGTCTAATAGACATGAAGATGGTTTGGAGGAAGTAACTATTGAAATTAACTCAGAAAGATCAATCGGAGTGAAAGCGTCTAAATAAATATCAGCAGTACTGAAAGTAGATGTAAACAAAGATACAACTGTGAGCTAGTTGTGAGTAATTTTTTTTTTATGAAATTTTTTTTTAATGAAGTCATTACTAGTTAAAGTTAAAGGAATACTCAGTTCAACAAAGCTCTGACTCTTTGTCAGCCTGGCTCCAATGCTGAAAAGAAACCTGGGATTGTTCTTATTTTCTTCAGTCGTAGCTTTACGGAGAGCATTTTTTTAAATAGAGCAACAAACTCTTTTTCCGGGCTGAATGAGCATTTTCTAAATTAGTGAGACACCATTTCCTCTCCAGCTTACGGGTTATCTGCTTTAAGTTGCGCATTTGTGAGTTATATCATGGAGTCAAACACTTCTGATTTGAAGCTCTCTTTTTCAGAGGAGCCACAGTATCCAGAGTAAAAATGTAAAACTACTGACAAGATAATCTACCTCTGTGGGAGTAGAGTTTAGGTAGCTGCTCTGCAGCACATGGCAGTGAAGAGGATAATAATGGAGGAATTATATCCTTGAACGTAGTTACAGCACTTTCAGAAAGACTTCTACTGTAATAAAATTTATTCCCCACTGCTATGTAATCCATTTAAGTAAATGGAAATGTTATGAAGAAATAATCAGACAGGAGGGGGTTTTCAGGAAATACCGTCAAGTCTTCAGTTTCTATGCCATATGTCAGGACAAGATCCAGAGTATGATTAAAGTGGTGGGTGGGCTCATTTACATTTTGAGAGAAAATGGGGACTGTCAGACATTTCAGGCCTCTCCAGAGATATTTGTTTGTGTTTAAAGTGGCACTCTGGCCATAACACTCAAGAACACTCAGAGAAGCCCCAAAACTGCTCCAGTGCTGTCCTAACTATGAGCTCTGAGTTACTGGCCCTCACTTATTATCAGTGCATACACACAAATTTGTCTGTAAATCATGTGTACAAACATTTCATGCACGAATCAGTGATTTATCAATATTTTCATACCTGAATTTGTTCATAAAGCATGAACAAATTTAGAAGTCCCTCTGGTCATGTATATGAACAAATGACAGCCTGCTTGTCTTAACTTGCTTCTTCCTGCTTCCTCCTCGGACACTATTGTTTAAGTTTCTCGTTCTTTTTTGCCTTAGCAGTCCAGGTTTCTCTCTTACATTGTCACCACTATCTCCATAAAAATGTGTTTCCTTATATAACGAAAAAGGGGTGTCTGTATGCAGATATTATGCAGATTACAGACAGCAAGCACAAGTCTGTTGATTTATTGTAAGTTTGATTTACTAACATACGCTTAGCAGTTTGGACAAAATTGGTCAGTTTTCATGTCACAAATCTGATGGTGATTTTGTGTGTGAACTTGATTTTTGCACAGGATAAGTAAATGAGGGCCGTTGTCGTGCTGGAAGGTGAACCTTAAGCTCAGTCTGAGGTGCTTAGTCCTTCAAGTGCTCTTTGAAAACCTAAAGTGAGTTTTATGTGCCTTTTACTAAAGAGGAACCTGCCACTCTGCCATGAAGCTCAGACAGATAGGGTGCTGAAGTGCCAGTTGTCATTCTGTACATTTTTGTGACTTTGCTAGAGTGACCAACATGCTCTCAGTCACCACTCATTCCAGAAACCTACCCAGGCACCCAGCTCTGGAAAGAGACTTGGTTATTCTCAATTTCTTCTATTTAAAAATAGGAACATCCTGTCTCTTCTGTCATTGGGCGAGGGAACAGAGAGACAGACAACCATTCACTCCTACAGCTAACTTAGAATCACCAATTAACCTAACTACCATATCTTTAGATGTGAGAGCAAGACGGAGTGAACCCACACAGGTGCAGGGTTACTACCATGCCACCGCTTTTAAATTCAATCTTTTACAACCAACACACCTTGTAAGTAATTTGCATGGATTAATACATTTATTGGATGGGAAGATTATTAGCATAAAGGTTTTGAGAGGATACCACACCTGAAGTCCAGCAGCACAAAAGATCAACTTGAGCGCCTGTTTGAGTGATGCACCTGAATCAGGCTCATTCCTGCTTCCTGCAGACACATCATCCAACAGACTGGTCTTGCCCTCGTTTCCAAACACACAGGTCTTTATGAGAGGATAGCAAATCCCACTACCTAAACAAAAGAGAGAGAGATAAATGAGAAACAAGTTTCAATTACTCAGCTGTCGTGCATTTAAAAATAAGTAGGCAGAATCTCGCAAGCCCGAACCTGTTTCTACATAATTGGTGCGCTTGAAATAGCTAATGAGGAGGTAGCCAGGGATGATGATGGTGGAGTATCCCAGCATGTTGACGAGAAAGCGGAAGAGCCAGACATCGTGCCAGCCATCCAGCAGCGAAGGCTCTTCTGCAGCCACAGCGGAAGGGAACAGGAGCAACACAAGTGCAGGCCAAACCCTACAGGGTGACATAACATGGACCGTCAGGCTACATAACAGAAACAGTATCATTCTAAGTGTGACATTGTGTGTTTCCTGGCGATTTCAGCTTACACATAAACAATACAGTTTACATTACTTTCCATTATATCAAGGCTGATAAGTATAAAATGAACATGATTAAAAGGTTGTTAAGTCAGCTAAATTAAATAGCTGAAATTAAACCTAATTTGTGAGCACTTCAGCTGGATTTCACAATGTCCATTTCTTCACTAAAATCTAACCAATCCTCTACGTGGAGTGGCAATTCTTGTCAAAATGGAAACTACAAAACAACAAATGTGACCTTGCCCTTGAGCACATTTTGGTGTAAGACCCATGAGGTGATCACTGTGTGTAGGTTTGATTAAACTTTGACAGATACTGTAGGAGAAGTAGCAATTCCTGTGAACTTTGAATGGACAACGGACGCCTTACTGTGCCACAAGCTCCCTCAGTCAATTGAGCTTACAGCCACTTAAAACTTGATATCTTTCATTAGATTCAATCCTGATCTGCCCCCTTACAGGGGTAAGGCGCTCCTTCTACATTATGGAACTGCTTCATCCCTATTCTCCAAATTGGGTTATCAGGCCCTCAGACAGGGGCCCTCTACTGAAAACTGAAGGGGATCCTGCCTTTCAAACCTCAGCTCCAAAACTATAGAACAGCTTACCACTCTCTCTCTCTCTTCGCACCACTGACTCTGTGGCATCCTTCAAAAAGCAGCTTACCAGACTGTTCTTTGTCCCCGAAAAGCACTAGAAACTTTACATACTTCACTTACGGTCTTTCAAACTCAGTTTGTAGCCTTTCAAAAAATGTTATAAATGCATAACTAGGATAGTTCTCCCAGAAAACCTCCTCCAGAGTCACAAAATTAACCTTACAACTGTTTTACAAGCTAAATAATAATAAAGCATCATACATAGCATAATCTGGCCATAGGTACGCGTGTGGGCACTGGGGGATATGGAATCAGTTAAAACAACCAACTTGTTAACTGAGCCCTGAAGAAATTAGTTGAGCTTCATCGCCCATTCCCACAAACACATTAAGTGTTACAGATGACTGTGGCGAAACTCAAGCTTCCTATGAAAAGGTGTGTGCCTTGCTGACAGGGCACTGAGACGTATCCCATTTGGAGTGAGCAGGGCCTCCTCCCGGGAGGGCTGTGAGCCCGGCTAACAGAGAGCTTCTTTGTGTGGGGACTCTGCAGCGCCCTGGTCAGCCAATAGCCCACTGCTGTGAGACCTGGGCTCTTAACAAGAAGCTTATTACATGGAGGAATGCACTGCGCTGACTGGGAAAGCCAATCTACAGGCTGCTATTCCACGGACACACAGAGAGAGAGAGAGCCAGCAGGAGAAAACGAGCACTTGTCACAGACTGGTGTGTGCATTTAAGACAGCAGATAATGTGCACTGCAACTGGAGCAACAGGCCTTCGTTACAATGATGCAACTGTTGCTCCCAAGTTGCTGGAGGGGGGTGGTGTGGATGTAGGGAAAGTAAACACGAGTGCAGAGTGAAAAACACTAGTTTGCAACAGTTCCTAAGATCTGTTGAGCTATTTTTCCAATATTTGATAGGATTTATTAAATATGTAATACATGCAGACGTTGATAGCGATCATTCTTGGCTTAGTTAAATTTATAGCCAATCTGATGGCGTGGCAGCAGTAGATTAATTAAGTTATGAAATATATCTTCCTGCAGACAGACACACCCACTATCGAATAACCAGACTATACGGAAATAACGGACTCCATCTATAAAACTAAACCAAGGCATTTCTGGTAAAAGCTGCCAAATAAAATGCGCTTAGGTCGGACCTGTAGCAGTTCTGAGTTTGCTAAATTAGTGTAACCCAACACCGGGTCCGCAGGTTGTTCACTCCTTAACGGTAAGTAATGGTCACGACGAGCGGAACGAGCCAAACACCTCAAACTCATCTTCAGCATGACACATTTTTCCAGTTAGCTCCTCTTGTGTCTGAAAATGTTACCTCCGCGAGAAAGAAGGCATTTTCCCGCACTCCGTGGCCGACACCCGGCGCTGCACACACGCCGACAGACTCAAGAGGCCCCGCTGTGACACACCATGAAGCCGCGTGGATCCGCCAGGTTAAAAAAAATGTCTAAATAATAAGCTGCTTATGTTCTTTCAGGCTAGCCGCTTTTAGCTGTGAGGTCTTCGACTTGTCCTCAATAGCCGATGTGCCCACTTAACCAGGAAAGGCCCCCTCCTCTTTAGTCAGCAGCATCACCACAGGATGCGGTAGAGCGATACCAGCGCCTTCCGGCTGCGCGACCCCTGTCGGTGTGGAGGGGGAAGTGCACGGCAAAGAATGCGTTTCATACACTGTACAAGGGCAATTTAAGTGTGGGTTTCATTTACTGCACAAAGGTAATTCAAGAGCTGCTGGGGAAAGGTGTGTGCAGACAGGGGGCATCGGAGGAAACTAATGCCACTGGACTTGAACGCTCTTTCTTTCCCAATCCTCTCCCTCACTGGATGGACAGAGACAGCAGTGGTCAGTAGTCATTTTAAAGATGAACTTGCTTACTATTTTTCATATTTTAAAATTCATTATGCTGTATAAGTATAGATAAAGCCACCCAGTAGTGTATAAATAATCAGAGGGCACAGGGTTTCACAGCACAATGCACAATTTCACAATTTTTTGGGTCTTTATCTCAGTGCTCCTGCTTCCCCGTGCTGCCCAGAAGTCCTCGTAGTCTAAACCTTTAAGTCCAGTAGAGACAGAAACTAATGCAGTTTAACTAAATCACTGTAATTAAACACAGTCGGGTTTTTATGTCTAAGAAAAGACAAATAAATGCAACCACTGCATCAAACAAAACTTTCCCTTTCTTCACAAATGATATCTCATTTCTTGTATCTTAACGTATTTCTTGCAAATAAGAAATACGTGACATATAACATGTGACTCAGTCTTACAGATCAAATATCTGAAGAGCTCTGGACTCCAGAAACACAGATAAAGTATAAAGAACAACACAATCACTAGATCAGCAAGTTTCAGCTTGTGGCCCAGAGAACTAAGAAGTTCACTCTATGCATCTTTGAAGGAGGTTCAGCTGTATTGGAAAGCCAACTGTGCTTATGCATGAGGCATGCCAAATGAGACCCACCTCTGCCAGTTAAACAATCAACATGTGCACAAGTAAAGCATGACAAATAGTAACATGATACACTTAATGATGATGACTCCCTTCACGCCAGTGAGTGAGCATGTAAATTGACTCCTGTCATTGTTGCCGCAAAGCACATCTGAGCTGTTTCTGCAGTGACACCATAGAACCTGCCCCACCCCAGACTAACTTCTAAAACAGGTTAACAGTCAGGAAATCTATTTATCTTCACACAAGGAATGTGAGCGCTCGTTTCACTACACCTTTTAGGTAATAAATACTCTAAAGTTTGTCTTGCCTTTGCTTCCCAAATGAGAACAAAAACATTCCATAATAAAAGAATCAACACTGCCATTAATGGCTAACTAAGCCAAGATATTACAGTAAAACTCCAGATGCCAGATAGTAACAGCTGATCTATTTCATTTAATAATAACCCACGTGAGCTATATTGTGCCGTTCACCAGCTTCACTAGACTTATAGAGGGTGGAGCTCTGCAAGAATGGAAATTCCAGCATTCAAGCAGGAATTATGTTATTTCCAGGAGTATTAAAGTCAGACTTGATGAGAAAATTGATTTGCCATTTCAAGCGTATTACACAGACTATAATCATAGTTGTTTTTGCTTGAGAAGGAACATCTTGGATGGAATACATGAATACACCTTCTTTTTTTAAAACCTTTTGCAACCCTTTATTGTATATAACACTGCAGTATCAGCTTTCCAGATTGCACTTGAATGGGGAAGTAGGCTGGTATAGTTTCATAACTCTGTTCTAGTTCTGACCACAGAGGTTTGACAGTTTGGTAGCTGTTGCCTTAAGTTCTGTTTGTGCATATGCAAGATAACTGTGTCATTTATATGGAAATCTTAGATAAACCAGTAACATTAACTGTTATATGCTAGTTAAAACTTAAGCTAGCCTTTCAGCCACACAGCTAATTTGATCTGGAAAGAGATAAAGACAAATCTGCTGCTGTGAAAAACACACAACACTGTTTACCTGGTCAAAGGAAAGTCATTTTGTAATTACCAGGGAGTTACTCAGGTCAACATACCTGTATGAACATGAAGTGAAGCTGTTCTGAGGTGGATATGTGTTTGTAATAGCGATCCAGCCAACTGGAATTTCCATGGTTGCCCCAGCAGTCATTGTGTTGTAGGACCCATAAGGAAGAAGTCACTTACAGGAAAACAAAAACAAATCTTGTTTCCAGTCAGCTGGTTTTGCAAAAAAAAAAAAAGGCCTTTGTCATTAGGAGCATTCCTGTAAACAAAAAAAGAAAAGAAAAGAAAAGAAACAGCAACAAGGCCACAAGTCCTTGTTCCATCATTTCACCTTTACTTTCACTTATGTTGCAGGTAAAAATATTCTCTGCGTTGCCTGTCTCTGTGCATGTTTGAAATACTTTTGAGTTGCAGGACAGCTAGTATACAGTGTTGAGTTTGTGCATGAGCACATATCAGATATGGAGTCATGGTGAAAAAGAAAGTACACCCTCTTTCAATTCTAAGGTTTTAAAACTCAGGACATTAAAAAAAAATCCAGTTTTTATCACGTTTTAAACGAGCTAAATATAACTTCTGATGAACAACATGACACTTTACACTGTGAAAAGCTAAGTACACCCCATGATTCAATAACTTGTAGAACCATTTCATTTTCTATATGACTTTATCAGTATCTCACACTGTTTTGCAGGAATTTTCACCCGCTTTTCTTTACAGTGCTACTTCTGTTCATTGAGGTTTGTGGACATTCATTTACGCACAGCTCTCTTAAGGTTCCACCTCAGGATTTCAGTCAAGGTGAGGTCTGGACTTTGATTGGTTCCAACACGTTCATTCTGTTCTTTATCAACCACTCGTAGATTTGCTGCTGTGCTTAGGGTCATTGTACTGTTACATGACCCAAATTCAGCCAAGCTTTAGCTATCGGACAGATGGCCTCATTTGACTCTAGAATACTTTGGTATACAGAGGAGTTCATGTTAGACTCAATGACTGCAAGGTGTCCTGGTCCTGTGACTGCACTAAAGCCCAAATTATCCTCCCTCCACCACCGTGCTTGACAGTTGATATGAGGCATTTGGGCCGATATGCTGTGTTTGGCTTTAGCCAAATGTGGCACTGTGCATCATGACCACACATTTCCAATTTGGTCTCATCTGCCCCAAAGACATTGTTCCAGAAGTCTTGTAGTTTGTTTGTTTGCAAATTAGCAAACCTAAGCTATGCTGCCATGTTCTTTTTAGAGAGAAGAGACTTTCTTCTGGCAACCCTTCCAAACAACCTGATCTTGTATTTTTCTACAGTCATGAAATTTAGCATTTAACACCCTGAGGCCTGCAGAGTCTGCGATGAAGCTCTTGTGTGATTTGCAGTTTCTCTGAGCATTGCACTGTCTGATGTTGGGGTGAATTTGCTGGGATGTCCACTCCTGGGAAGACTGAATACTGTCTTGAATGTTTTTAACTTGTGAATGAGCTTTCTCACCCTAGAATGATGGACTTCAAATTGTTTAGAAATGGCCTTGTAATCCATCCCAGATTGCTGAAAAGCAACAATTGTGTCTCTGAGATAATTGCTGACATCTTTCTTCCTTGTCACTGTGAATGAATGAATAGTCCAGACCAGCAAACTGCTAAAACTTCTGCTTTTATGGAGTCACTCTCACTTGCTGATGATTAGTTAAGAAAGTTTATTTATCAACAGCTCGCTGATACTTACCCTCTTAATTCCTAAAGCACCAAGGCTGTACTTAGTTTTTCACACACTGCTTCTGCACTTTGGCTAATAAATAATGATAGTGTAATATGCACATTTTGTAGTTCATCTGAAACTGTATTCACCTCATTTTTAAGACCAAATTATTTTTATCATGTCCTGATAGAAATGGGAACCACGACTGTATTCACAATGAAAAAGACCACAGCATGCATGAATTTCCTGCATTTTATTACAAAATAAATGAACTGCTTATACCCTCCTGAAGGAAAAAGGTATCTTTCAATTTAACTTTTTTGTGACCACTACAGAGGATATAAGGTCTCAGGAGGATATTAGCTAGACAGGCCAGTGTAATTACAGAAGTGTTTCTGCAGATGAAAGCTAGCTTGAGATAAATAGTTTCACTATTTCAAGCAATAAACCTAAAAATCAAAAAGATGAAGCTCCATTTCATGTTATATAATCTTAAACAGTTGTCACTTTTTTAAAATTTTTTTTAGCAAAAGCAGGGATGAGATAAGTTTGTCTTTGACTTACATTTTCCACTTAGCAAACTGAACTTTTGTCCTTCCCTCTGATCACATTCCTGCAAAAGTCTCGTTTTAGCCATTAAGTGAAAGGCCATATTTTCAGAGTAAAAAAAATAAAAACAATAAAATAAAAGTACTTCCATATCTATGTAAAGTCACTGATAAAGTTTGAGAAACAAACTATTCTTTTTGCACACTCCATTTATAGCCACTGAAACCAGGTCAAAATAAAGAGGTAGATTTTTTTTGGGCATTGAACAGGTTTAGAGACAGTTTGGTACTCACAGTGAGGTGGGTTTAAAAAAAAAAAAAAAAAAAAGCAAAATAACCTAGCTTGCAAAATTGGTTCAATTAAGCATTATTACTCTGGTCAATCAGAGGAAAATGAGATCTATGTTCTGCACATACTTATCTAGATATATAGGTATACTAATCAATGAAAATATCAGCTCACTCAAATATAACTTTTTTTTGTTTTAAAAAAAGAAAAAAAAATCAGCTGCAGTAAAGCTCCAGACAAATGAAGGACTGTTGTTCAGCCTGCGACTGAGCTCAAAACTTCACACCAACCAAGGACCTTCCGGAGATCTGGATGTCATCAAAAGGAAATAGAGCCAGAATCTGAAAGACAAGAACACAACAGGTCAGATTTTACCAACGTTGTCTGTAGCTCTCCTTTATGATCCTTAGCAAATACTAGGAAAAACAAACAAACAAAAAACTCCAGAAAACAATACTGATACTAACAATACTTCTGCAGATGACTTATTCCTACAATAAACTCTGGCAAGATACTCTTCGTGTCACAAAACCTTTAGCAGATGTCTATCAAAACCAGAACTGAGCATTTAGAGACTTTAGAACACTAGAGGTCAAAAATCAAAGCATGAATAGTGTTTTTGTCTGTAAGTCTCATACAAACTGTAGTAAACAAGAAAGAAACAAACCAAATCAATTTCTGGTGTAACTTCAGTGCCTTTTAAAAGAGTACCAGTTCTCCTATCTGTATGCTTTGGTAGGTTATTCTGAACTACTGGCTTAGTGTTGTTCAATGCCTTCAGCATTTTTATGTAAACCCAGCCTGACATGACGTCGACATCAGAACTCTGCCGGGGCCATAGCATCTGTTGCAGATGGTATGGCTTTGTTTTGATTCTGTGTCTGCACTGTGTGTGTGTGTGTGGGTCACTGAGTTGCCTCAAACTTTTAAACCACTTCTTAAAGAGTAAATGAATTAGTTCAGCCAGGCAGCAAGAGGATGCTTGAGGGATTCGCTATAATAAGCTAAACAGTGTGTGTAAACCTCTGATATACAGTACCAGTCACAAGTTTGGACACTCACCCATGAGTGTGTCCAAACTTTTGACTGGTACTGTAGTCACCACTAAAAGTCTATAAAATACACTTCTTTGTTCATTTTGTTTTTTAAACAGGGTTTGAGGGCAGAAAACTAAAAAAAAAAAAAAAAAGCACAGCCTCATCCTTTAAAATATGCACAGTGGTGCAGGCCAGCACTTAATATGTACTTACATCATCATTGCCATCAGCCAGATCCAGCGCCGTCTCATCCTCCATGTTTCGCAGCATTGTGTCGGCGCCATTCTGGCAGAGGTGGTTGGCGATGGTGGCATCCTGTCTCCCCACCGCGAGATGCAGGGGTGTGCAGCCATTAAACATGGCAGCATCCACATTGGCTCCCTTGCTGAGCAGCAGCTTCACAGATGTGATGTCACGCAGCTCAACGGCAAGGTGAAGAGGCGTTTTGCCGCTTGTTCCTTCCTATAAGATGAGTAGATTCAGAAAAGTGAGGAGACATTCCAAAAAAATGGCAGAAATTAATGATAAAATTTAAACAGTTTCATAGTTTTTATAATTTTACATTCAATAAATCGGCAATTAAAAAGTTGCCGTAACTTCTAATTAGAATAATGATAATTCAATACACCAGATATGAGGCAGAGTGACTTGTTGGGCCACTGATTTAAACTAAGAGGAATGTCTGGGGTGGCTTCGGGGCTGCCATGTTCTCTTCCATCAATAGAAAGTTAAGAGTGGCTGGCCAGTCTGACCTAATCATATCTCCAATCTAATTATGTCTCACTGAATCCTGCAGGAAGCCCCGAGCTCAGCTCATATCACCATCAGCATTGCACAGGTGCAGCAGATTTATAGGCAGGAACACAACATAAGGGTAGATGCGGTAAACACGGTTTAAAAGGGACAAACATGACTATAAATGCTGACACAGGACTCGATAGAACAAGCGCGGAAAGCCTTCTAAGGGGGAAAAATAAATAAAGATTGTTTTTGTAGAAGCAAAGCTGCAAACTGTTCATCCAATCCTTCAGCCTTTTAGGTTTCAGTATTATGAGTGGCAGGCTGCAAGTGGAGCTGCACTGTTTGTGCATATTTCAGGCTGAATTACATGAGGGCAAAAAACGCTTTCTATTTCGTATGGATTCAGCCTTTATGTAAAGCCTATTTACACAAATACAGTTCATATGATCCATTGACTAACCTGGATATTCAGGTCTGCTCCTTTTTTGATCAGGAGCTTCATAATTTCATGTTGCCTGTTCAGTGCAGCCAAGTGAAGACAGCCAAGACCTGCAAGTACACATGTTGTCTGAAATCTGGGCTCATTTTTAGGTCAAAAATGAAATAATTAGATGCATATATATATTTTATTTTTTAATTTTTTTTCACAAACTGAGAGCAGAATATAGACAAAAACTGTACGGCTAAGACAAAAAAACAAAATAAAACCATCTGTATGACGTGTACTAACTGTGTGTGTTATTTATTCTGCTACTGCTGTTTCTTCATTTTTAAAACAGTGGAAAATAGAAGGTTAAACTGAAGAAATCCTCACACGTCCTTTAGGTGGACATTGAGGAATGACAAGCTTGTTAAATATTCACTCACTACATTAAAGTCAAAAGGTCATTTTATATTTGGAGGCACAAGAAGTTCAGTTCAGTTCCTCAGAACCCACTGACAATCACACACAAAAAACACATTTAGTAGCAGCAATAACTGCTGTGTTGTGGTGTTTTCCCCTCACCTCTCCAGTTTTGGGTCTCAAGGACCGGTGCCAACTTGCTGGGGGAAACGTCTCTGGTCATTTCACTGGCACACCCTATTTGCCCGTGCTGGCAGGCCACGTGGAGCGCTGTATTCCCGTCCTGGTCCTGCAGCTCTATGCTGGCCCCTTTCTCCACCAGGCTCTGTACCACCTCTGTTAGGTTTAGGTAGGTGGCGAGGTGCAAAGGGCTCTTAGAATCCAAAAAAACAAAAAAACAACTTAAATGTAAAGCAATCAAAGCTGAATGTCTGATTAAAAATAAACACAATTGTCACAACACATGCCAGAATTTCATATTTAAATTGAGATCTGAAAAGAGCTACTTAAATAATAAGTCGTAATAAATTTGATTAAGCAAAAAATGATACAAAAACATTTACTAGCTGTCCATTGATTCATCTATCCAACAAAATATTGTCCACTATTTTCTCACATTTTCATATTTATTATTCCATACTGACAATAACAGTTGACTGTAGTCTTAAGTATCTCTTTAGCCGTTGTCCTTAAACCCTGTCACTTCTGCTTCACAGTTGCAGTTTCCCTGCATTTTCAAGAATGCCCTTGTGCTCATTTCTAACTCCACATTTTTATTTTTGGGCTTTGCGTGATTCACGGTTCTTTATTCATCATTTACAGGACCTTGGTGCAGCCCCTTATTTCTCCCTCTGTCTGAAACAAGTCAATTAGCTCCCTTCACGGTGCCACTGCTTTTAACTTGTCTGAGATTATCATATTAAGGATTATCTGAGGGAAAAAAAAATAGAAAAAACACTGTCTGTGACTGAGCATTTAGAGCAATCTGAAGCCTGAGATTTTCGCTCACAGGGATTACGGACCTTATTATTCCAAACACTGGGCATTTTAATATGAGCACCCACCACTGAAGCAGTAGATATATAACAGAAAATAAGTAAATGTATAACACTTCCCTTTAAAAAAACAAAACAAAAACAGAACAGGCCTGTACCTGTTGCATTCATCTGTTGGTTACAGGCACAAGTGAAGAAAAGAGAAAACTCTTTCCAAGAAAGTGAGTTTAATCTTCAATCCACAACAGGTAATGTGGTTACACTGCACTGTGGTTTACTGATATTACCGTAGGTGTAGAGTATGATTGTATTGCCTTTTTTTAATGTTTTTTTGCAAACTTTTTAGAATTGTGTTGTGAGACTCAACTGTACCAATGCACCACACATTAAACCTGCAAAAATCCCTAATCCACTGATTTTTTTTTTTTTTTAAATCAGCATGGAAATGAAGATGCATTTTCATTTTAAAACCCTGAGTTGCAAACAAATTTCTTCTTGGTAATGTTGTCCAAATGTGAAATCATAGAATGACTACTAAGAGGAAATTAGGAAACCAAAAAGAGCCCAGCACAGAGATAACTGAGTCACTACATGAAATGCTGAGTCCTAACTTCAGAAGTTTCCTTTTGACAGTTTTGCAAGTTCAAGTCAAGTGTCTGATTGGACTTCTTGAAGGACTGGAACAACTTCTCCACCCACATCCACACAAGGATACACTCCACAGCTCCCTGTAGTTCTATTTCTACATGAAGTAGAGGAGGGGAGTTTCCATTCAAAGTCCCTTATGAGGTAATGCTGGAACCACCCACAGTGACGTCCCTGAGTGAGGACGGACTGCAAATAAAGAGGAACAAGAGTTCTCTGGAAGTACAGAGATATAAATAAAGCCACCGCTTCCACAATCAAGGCACAGATGAGGAAGTATTTGTGGATTAAAAATTCCAGTAGAAGCAACTTGTAGGACCTGTTGCACCTACCTGGTATAAATTATTTTGGATGTCCAGGACTTCTCTTGGGAATATCTGTATCAACTCCTTAGCAAGCCATATGACCTCATGGATGACTGCTAAGTGAAGGATTCTATGAGAGTGACAAAAGAAAAAAAGAAGATTTTAATCATTATGCCTGGAAAAATCTGCAGCCCTACTTTATCTCAAAATCTCAAATGGAGCACCTTAATGCCCCCCCCATTCCAAAAAAAAAAAAAAAGCTGTACTGTTAATTTCAACAAATGTTGCATCACAATTTTCCTCAGTATTCATTTCAAGAGACTACCTCGAAATGTAACACTTGTGGGCTGAATGGCAAGACTGAGTCGTTGGGGTATTAAGCAATACAAAAAAATTCTAGACAGCACAGCAAACTGTTGGTGGTTAAAAAAAAAAAAAAAAAACACATTAAAAAAGAAGAAAAAAATCACCTGTGAGCAGATACAATCACAAAGGCTTTGGTTTAAACACTTAAAGCAAAAGACAAAACAAAACAAAAAGCACACCAACCTCAAAAACTGAGTGGGAAGTTGTAGCAAACAAATGTGTGCGCAAAGCAGGAAATGGAACTGAGCATTAGTGCTTAATTTAGACTAAGAACAACACAGCGAGGGCCCCATCTGGAAAAAAGGGATCTTAACAGATTAAAATCAAAGTTCAAAGTTATTTAAATTCACTGCTGTGTCCAAATTCTGTGAGATCAGGTTTTACATTAAAGGCTTGAACTAATGTTTTACTGCTGAATGATTTGTTGCAGCACTTACTGCTCAGTTAGTTTAGCAGTGAGACAATCTTCTTTCAGAATAAATGTCATTTAACCAAAAGCTGGATGCTGCAGGGTGCTTCAGACACAGACAGAGTGGGATCAAAATTTCCCACAGTGTCTCACCACACAATCAGCTTTGAACACTAAACAATGGCACATTTTTACAAAGTAGTAAACAGCATGACATTTGATTTATCGATTTATTAAATGTTAAATGTGATCACTCTCCTTCAAAAGCCCTGCATCTGCACAAATTAAAAATATTAGTTTAATTAACTAGATTGCATCAGTTGCAATATTACAGGTGCTTTTTTTAAACCGGTCAGTTATTGAAATCTACTAGTTATACAAGCCATCAATCAGTTTTTTTGCAATTATTGAATAAGAAAGTCATTTACTGCAAAAAAAAAAAAAAATTATACATAAGCATAACTTTAAAAAGGTGACAAAAATATACTATGCTGAAAAATCACGTGCTGTTAAAATAAAGCATTTTCTTAAAGTTATTTAGTTTATTTATTTTTATTATTATTATTTTTCTGCACTGAACTGAATATCTTTTGGCTGTTTGAGAAGAAGCAATGAGGAAACAGATGTGGGGCATTTTTCACTGTGAAGAAAATTCGACTGGCGAATTAATAGTTGCATCCTACAAGGTGCATAGTTCCTTGTGCATTTCTGCAAAAAATTAAAATACCCATAAACTCTAGACAAGATGAAAATAGACAGAGTAGCATATGATTAAAACGTGAGTGTCAATCCATCACTTACGTACCCCAAAAATGGTTCAAATGAATGGATAATGCAATCAGACAGGAAATTTTTGTGATGAATATCATTGCTGACAGACTGTGACATCTGCAGACTGATGGCTCTGCCATAAACCTGTCAGCAAACATCTTTATGTCAAAGGGACTTCCTGGTTTGAGTAAGACTTGAATGAATAAGAAAAAAAATCCCACAGGGGAAAATTAGTGTTTGCATGATTCTCTGTCAGTCGTAGCAGCACACTGTGGTGTGTTTCAGGTGCTTTTTTTTCCCTCCACCAGGTATCTATAGTTAGGGTGTGAGAATGAAACCATGTGGCCCCAACAATCAGCAGGCGGAAATGAAAAGAGGTCAGAGACACAACAACACTTCTGCACTGTGATGTGACTACATCGGGATCACACCGGCTGATGGTGGCTGCAGGACTCATCAACCAGTGCCGGTTAATGACACTGCAACTCTAGATGAGTGGGGCACACACAAGAAGGTCTGCATGGGATGATAAGGCTCTGTGTGGAGGTTGAAGTGTTAAGACTGTGTGCACAAGCTTCACTGACTGAAACTGAGAAATGAAGAGCAGCAAGAAGCCGCTTTTTTTTTTTACAGATGATCATTTTAGATGTCTGGGGGGGGCTGTGAATGGTGGGAATGAAAACATGTGTACATACTGTCCTATCCTGATCAACAAGTTTCCTGGATCAAAAGCGGGCCACACAACTATCTCACAGCATGTGCATTATCTGTGCTGCAGGGGGAAGTCCAGGCCTATCTGTTTCATTTCTGTTTTCTGACTCTCAGTGGAGACTGGCCACATTCACGACAAGGACAAAGTTCATTAAAAAAAAAAAAAAGTCTGCAGTATCACACGGTTATGAAATCCCCTTTAAAACCTGTATCACCATGGAAAAACGGTGCCTGAAATTTAGTGTGATTTACAGACTCCAGCTGCAGCAGAACTGCCATTAATGGGCATTTTAAGTTCATCAGCTGCAGCAGAATAGAGAAAGTAGTAAGTAGCTGCTCAGATATTTACTCATAATTAAATGAGCAACTATTTTCATAACCTTGAAATTATGCTGTGCAATATTAAGAGCAGAAATAGCAAACATTCTCTAATTACAGGTCACCAATTATAACAATTTACTGCTTTTTTTCCCTTCTTCTTGTTTTCATGTCACTTTGAACCTAACATTTCCAAATAAAACATCTTGGAGCATTTATACACCCATCCCTACAAATCAGGCAATGACTAGAATAAAAATTAGCCTCTATCAAAACTAAAAAGAGGCAGGGGTTAAGGTATATATGTAAAGTTAATGTAAATAGCACTAAATATTATTGAAATTATAATACTAAAGAGTTGGTGTAACTTATTTGTAGGATCTTACTGACCCTGTCAAGTAAGAATAAACAGCATGAGTGACAAACCTTAAAGAGAAAATAAAATGCAAAAAGAAAAAAAGTTTTGTTTCACCCGCTGGTGTGCAGCAGCGTCCCTTCCAGCAAAGATTTTACCAAGCTGACTAAGAATTTTCTTTTTTGATGTAAATGTGATTAATAATAAATTAAAACCTACGTGTCTCCATCCTCTGTAATAGTTGTGAGCAAGTTCTCCTCCTGCTCCTCCTGCTCAGAGAGTTCAGAGCTCTGTACTGGCGCACTGCTGCTGGAAATCGTACAGACTTCCACTATCTCCGACAGACTCTCCACCGTGAGGGATGAGGAACCGTATGCTGAGTCCAGCCACTCCTCCCCCGCAGAAAACTTGTCCCTCGGTCCGCTTAGGTCGGTGCTCGGCTCCCGGGGTTCCTCCGACTTCAGCGTGCCGAGGGACGATTCAATACCCGAGTCTGTGCGGTTATCGTCCAGCAAGTCATCTTTAGTGCAGTCACGGCTCGCCATGGTAGTGCTGCTGCTGTGGCGGTGATGATGGCCTCGCTGGGTTTCCCCCTCCCGCCTTCCACGAGGATTTAAAGGCTTCCCGCGGGCGCTGTAGCCGCTCGGTGATGAGCCCGGAAAGCCCGGTGACACCCGAGGTAACCGCCGCACCTTCTTCGTGAAACCAGAGGAATGAGCCGCTGCGTATCATGCCATTAACCAACAACAAAGTACCTCGTAGAAGAGGCGTTCAATTTTTAACGGTTTTATACGTTTTAAAAAGTTTCGAAAACATGGTAGGTCACTCGCAAATCGCTGAAACTTGTTTGAAACGAGGGGAAAACGGCTGCCCGTCGACTAAATATCCGGTAACGACATGAGCTCCAGGCGGAGAGCATATGAGCAATGAAAGCCGAGAAGGGGAAGAGCTGACATGTGAAAGGCAAAGCTGTTTTTGTCACGCGGGGGAATCCCCAGCGCGCGTGATCCGACGCACGCAGACATACACACTCGCAAACGCGCGCGCGCAAGAAACGCAAACCTGGAGGTCTGTTCTGAGAGCGGAAGTGATTCGTGGTCTTCATAATAAAAGCAGTCAATGCAATGCCATAAATTGTTTTTCAAACTTTTGAAGAGCTGACATTGCATACATTTTAAGCTGTCTTTAATGTCTTTTCGTTTGTTGTACCATATAAAAATAAATATAGTTCTACAACTCTTACTGGTATTTATTTTCAGGGGCATGTCCAGAGAGGGTCATGGGGTGACACCGCCCCCGCTCCCCAGAAATATGCCTGCTTATCAATACATTACAATACCAAACACCACTGGATAAGAACTTAGATAAGACCAGTGGTACAATGTAACTTATTATAAGTACTTTAAAGAACTTGTAATACACTTGCACTTCAATTAGCTATTGCTATACTTCATTATATTTTTGGATGCAAATATTGTACTTTTGAATCTCAGCTAAATATTTTGCACATTTTAACATATGAATCCACAGATATATTAAGTTGTTGATTTACCAGTTGATCTACCTCGCTATCCTCACCTATGGCCACGAGATCTGGGTAGTGACGGAAAAGATGAGATTGGGGATACAGAGCGAAGGGTGGCTGGTCTCTCCCTTAGAGATAGGGTGCGAAGTTCAGTGATTTGAGAGGGGCTCAGAATAGAGTTGCTACTCCTCCACACTGAAAGGAGCCAGCAGAGGTGGTTCAGACATCTGAATTGGATGCCTCCTGGGCAAGGTGCTCCTGGCATGTCTTACCAGGAGAAGGCCCCAGGGTAGGCCCAGGACACTCTGGACAGATCATGGCTCTTGACTGGCCTGGTAACTCCTTGTGTTTTATATATATATATATATATATATATATATATATATATATATATATAAAACACAAGGAGTTATGCAATAATTATGATAAATTATTATAGTGATTCTGAAACGGACCATTCTGAATAAGCTTTACTTTTACTTTAAGTGTACTTTGATGCCTCTCCTCACATTACTCAGTGAATACAGCAACTGTGGAAAAACCCCAACAGCCAAAGGGATGAGGAGGAGCACAACCAATAACTTTTCCCACACCCTCTCCTTTTTCTCCATCTCCCTCGATCTAAAAGCGAAGATGAGCTATTAAGCTCCAGCTGCCCTCAAATGACGTCAATAAGCTCATCATCCATTTCTGACTGTCAGTGTTGTCAGGACAATTCCAGCTCATGGGTTTTTGCAAAGTTGAAATATTTTTAATGCACATTCATCTCAATTCACATTGGCCAGTGTAAATTTGGGTCATTTTGCCTCATTGCGTACACTTTGTGTATTATTGTGCTGCACAAAAACTACTTCTATCTACTTAAGTAGAAACATGACATTTACTTAAGTAAAGAGTCTTTCATGTGCCGACCCATTTAAAAGGAAACAGAAGAGTCTCTGTTTCTTTTATATCAGTATTCAACTAAGATCAGGCTGACAAAAACACAAAATAAGAAATATCTAAATGCCTAATGCTGATAAAATTACTTCCCCATACTATGAAATGAACCTTGTATTGTCTGCTAACAAAAACAACAGTAAAACTATAATCTTTGAGGTAAAATGTAAAATAAGTTGACTCTGATGGTTTGGATTTCTAATGCAGTCTTTTACTGTAAAGCTTAGTCTTCACTATGACTATACCACCTTTCCAGGGTTACTGAAAGCAGTAACATCACATACAACAACCAAATGCAAAAAGTGAAACATAAATTCAAAATACAAAACAACTTGTCTGTGTGAGTACTCCCTTCTTGAGTTGTGTGAATATTACTGTTTGTGAATGTGTGAGCCCACGCAAACAGGCTTAAACTGCTGTAAGTTAACTGCATAAACAAAACAAATATTCAGCCGTTTGCAAAATTTGACTAAAGAACTTAAACTTTCAAACACACTGACACGATCCTTTAAGCCCTTCTGGGGCAAATCCAGGCCTTAAATCTTCATAAATTGTTACTCCAAGTTTAGTGTTTGAGTCTGTGTGTATAATCAGGGCAGAATGTAACCCTGTTGACACACTTTGTGCCACAATTTACCAGAAAGGCCACAAATACATCAAAAGGTGTGTTTGTATGTGGACTAATTATATTGACGCAATAGCATCTGTGCAAAATGAAATCATCAAACTTCACAGGTGTTCAGTAGACATCAAAATAAAGTTTGACCACAGGTGTCATGTGACCCACAAAAAGAAAAGAGGCCATTTTTTATATATATATATATATATATATATATATATATATATTTGTAAGATGCTATTTGAAGTACCTATATTTGGTGTACAAACATATAACAGGGGAGAACTATTACAATTATTACAGTTTTGTTTATTTATTTATTTTTTTTATAAGTACAGGTGTGTGATCATTACATCACACACCTTAAAAAAAAATCTGTAGGCCTATTCATCAGCTGTGATTAGAGGCGCTTATCACTGTATCTGTGTCTGTCCATGGGAAGATTTTGTCAAAACAATCCCTCACAACGGTGCAAGGTGCATTCATGAAACCTTATTGATGTGCTTGGCTTCAAAACCACGGGGGAGTTCAAAGATAAGCCTGGTTCAGAGCACAGGCAATAGTGGGAGTGATAATCTCTGGTTGGGATCTAAGTCTGACTTAAATACAAGCATCAAATCTCATGAATTTACTCATTCATAACACAACAGACATCCCACTGTGACACTTTGCACTCTCCGGCTGCAGGTGCTCGGCACATGGGGCTTTTATTTTTAAAGTCCATAGCGGAAGTTTTGCTCCTCAGGCTTGTCACTGGTAGCAGCAATAAACCACAAGCACATTATTATTCATGGAGCTTTAGGCCTTTTTCTAAGAAGCTGCAAACACAGAGCTTGGTTTATATAAATCTTGTTTTGCTGTGTTTGAAAGTGATGAAGCATGAAACATGAGCAGATGCTGATATGTGCTGAGGGGTTCTGTCTAGCAGCAGCTTACAGTTTCAGTCTGCACTTAGTCACATATAACTCCACAGTGTGTGTGTAGTTTTTTTGGTTTTTTTTGCATGCTTTTGTGTCACCTCTAGTCTCTCCCCACTGATACAGTCAAAGAAACAGGGAAAAATATTCAGAACGGTCCTTTTGTTGTACTCATATATTTTTCCTTTTCCTTTTTTAAGATGCTTCCTTTGGTTTGGCCTTTAGAGGGCTCACTTACACAGCTGCTTCTCTACTTTAAGGGTAAATACAGTCCACAAAATAAAACAATACTGACTGTCAGAGAGGGAAGCATTTATGACTGTTAAGATTTGTCATTGTTTTCATGTCCTCTACTGTCATGTTTATTTTTTCCGCTTTACGCCGGGAGTCCAGTCCAATGTCCATATTGTGGGCTATGATAAACACAGCTCTGTGCTCCAGCAGCATACAGAAAAGGGTTCATGTTTAAATAGGACTGTGTATAAAGAAAACAAGGCTAAATATTCAGTTTTACCTGCTTGGTGTTCTTGTTGTCTCTTCTCACACATGAAAAAAACAACACATACTGTAAAATTATAACAGTGTGTTGGAGCAGTGCTGTCTTTTTGCCTTTTCCTTTTAGTCACAGTATTAAATAAACCATATTTCACCTTAAACTGGAGGGTTTTTTTACTCATTTTTTGCCTGAAAGCTATATGTGGTGGAGTTACAAGATCGTATGCCTATATTGTTTGATTAATTTGCTGAAAACTTTACAAAAGGAGACCTCTTTAAGTATTCAAAATACTACTAGATGATGACCTGTCATCAAAAGAAAAAAAAATAGAGCCTTCAACGGGTCATTAACACAAAGTTCTAATCAGCCAGTCACATGGCAGCAACTCAGTGCATTTAAGCACAACGCCATGGTAAAGACAACCTGCTGAAGTTCAAACTAAGCATCAGAATGTGGAAGAAAGATGATTTATGTGGCATGGTTGTTGGTGCCAGTTGGGCTGGTCTGAGAATTTCAGAAATTGCTCAACTACTGTGATTTTCCCACATGACCATCTAAAGTTTACAGATAATAATGTGAAAAAAAAAACATTCAGTGAGTGGCAGTTCTCTGGACAAAAACATGCCCCGTTGATGCCAGAGGTCAGAGGAGGATGGCCAGACCAGTTTGAACTGATAGGATGGCAACAGTGAATCAAATAACTTGTTACAACCGACTTATGCAGAAGAGCATCTCTGAATCCACAACACATCAAACCTTGAAGTAGATAGGCTACAGCAGCAGAACAGCACACTGGGTGCGATTTCTGTCAGCTAAAAAAAGGAAACTGAGGCTAAAAACACATCATAGATGTGGAGCTGCTAATAAATTTTTTTAAAAAAAAATCAGGACATGGACCAAAAACAAAACCTGAACCTCATAATTTGAATAACCATAAAGTGAAATCAGACTCAAAATCACATAAACTCATCATATACCAGAACAACTAAGGAGTCAAAACTGGAATCCAGGGGTCCGAAGACACAAAACTGAGAACTTCAAACTGAAACAATAAAAATCCAAATAGAACTCCAACTCAAATATATTTACAAACAATACAAGACACCAAACAACACAATATACGGATCATCACAGTTTGTTAATATACTTTTATATGTAATTAAGTCAAACCCACCGTGAGTCTTTACTTTTACTTCTTATGATTGAAAATAACTAAAATAACTTACGTTAAAAGAGATCAGAATACAGACAAGGTCATGTATCTAATGCCATGCAAGGGGGTGGGGGCTCCCCTCAGCAGCAGCGCCCCTCTGCGCTGTTATGAGTTACGCGGACAGTACGTGCGCGTTATTTACATCGTGGTGTCGGGGCTGGCTGCTCGCGTGTGCCGATGCTCGTCGCCTTTGTCCTGCTTCACAGCTTCGCTGGGTGTCATGTGCACTGTCTGCAGGGAGAGAAGCTTTGTCACTTCCCCTAACACTGCATCCCTCGCAGCAGTCTTCATCACCATCTAGCCATTGCATCGCGAGACGAATCTCAGCCTCCCAGTCTTCTTCAGAGGCACAATGACCGTATTCCCGTAGGCTATACCATGCGAAGTCTGCCCACCTGAAAGAGGCAGGGATGAAGCATCCTGCCGGACTTGTTTCCTGTGGATAATGTGTAGAGGGGTTCACTGCGTGTTTATGTCTCACCCTGCTTTGGAAAACCCCCATCCCATCAGGAGATCCATGTACCACCGGTCTTTGTATCGTTGTTACCATGTCCCCAGCATCGGCTGCAACGGCCAGTGAAAGCGCCGCCACCACCACCACTGTCCCCGAGGAGGAGACGGAAAGCCCCCGGGAAGAGGTAAGGACCAATTGTTTGCAGCGTTTTTAACCCTAATGCATGTGAAGCAAATTAAGCCTTTGATTAGTGTGGCATGCTTAAGTGACAGACTGCCACTGTGGATGCTCATAATTTCACTGTAATCATCAGATTTTTAAAAATATATTTATTTATTGGAAATTGTGGTTTAATTGGCGCCAGTGTTTGCACAGCACTAAAAGCGCTTTATTGGCCTAATATATGAAAATGTGAACGTGATGAAAGCGCTCCTGTTTTGTGTCTCCTCCAGACAAGTGGCTTCCAAAATGAGGTTTAAGAACCTATTACGGTACCTGGAAATAGTCCAACCAGGTAAAATAAAGTGTTTTTAAAAAAACAAACAAAAAAAAAAACCCAACTTTTTTTTTCGTCATATCTTTCCACAAGTTCCTGAAAAAAAAATTTTTAAAGACAAAAAATGTTCATGATAACAGGGCGAGGAGAAGTGAAATGTTGTACAACAGCTTTAACAGGTTTGAAAACACACATTTGTCCTGCACAGGGACTCAATTGATTACCGAGAGTTTTCCTGCATTAAAATACTAATGCCCAATACCACTCCTCCTTCAAACTTCCCCTGCATGTACACATGCTGGGTAAGTCACATATCCATTACACAAGAGTCTTTTTATATAACCTAGCTGGTCTTATTATGTCAAAAGAAAGTGTCCATGACTGTGAGAGGCACTAAAGGCACCACAGCGGCCTCTTGAATCGTGAAGTCTGGACTGATTTCAACCTTCTTGCAACTGTTTTTTTTTTTTCTGTTTTAATGTTAGCCATTTTAATGTTAAAGTGTATGACTTATATAATATATCTACTCCTGTGAGTGTAAAGTGTAAAATGAAAATGGGGCATATACGTGTAAGGTGGTGTGCTGAACCTACAAGTTCTTATTTGAAGGGAAATTTCACTAAATATAAAACTATACAGCAGCTAAATGTTAAAAATTATACAAGAGCCTCCAGCTGACTGTTCCCCAAAGACTTTTAATGCTGTTTTATACCATAACTGTGTTAAATATAAATGTATATTAGTCCAATTTAGAGACAGTTTGTAAATCCAACAGTTCATATTTAAATAAGCCTGATTTCTGAACTATAAGCACAGATTAAATGAATGTCTTATAGTTTCTTCTTTCTCATCAAATACACATTAAAAATACAAAAAAGGCATCTCTTTTCTATTTTGGGACCAGCTCAAGGTTTTCTAACACATTTTTAATCAAATACTACCACGTAGAGATGCATTTGCTTTGCATACACATATTCAGAGTGATATCTCCTGCTGTGCAACTGTTCATCTTTATCCTAGAGCCTGTAAAATGTAACATTAGCCACAAAGTGTGCCACATAGTATTGATTCTAACTGTCGGGCATGGTCAGGATGCTGGTGAGTGAGCACTCCTCCTGCAAGAGGTTTATCTCAATGGGGAATTTCAGTGTTAATCCCTTTTGCCCTGTGGGGTGTAGCCTTGGGTTGGCAGTGTACACGAGGACCATGTGACCAAGGCTGAGAAGATAATTATGATGTAAGAATATCTATTATTTATGCTTGTCTGTCACTCGAAGAGCACAGAACTGACATGTCAAGTTCAATACATCAGTGCCGTGATGCCGGCTTTTTTCTCTGTCGCTGTTGTGGTTAGAGTTGACCTATAGATCAAAAGGTAGACGTCTGCAGTCTAATCTGAAGTGTTTGATGTCCACACATGGCAGACTCTATCTTAGCACAAGGCCTGCTATGCAAATTTTTTGAATGAATTTAGTTATAATCTTCCCCTCCCGATGCTTTTGAATCTCTGCCAGGTTTTGTGTGGCTGTGCTCCTGCAGGGCGTAACTCGCTCTTGAGCTCTTTGATGCAGCCGCTGGGGCTTGCCGTGCCCCGAGGAGATAAAGGATGGCACCAGCTAAATGCTGCCCAAGTCAAACTACAGCTATTTCTTTTTTTTCTTTTTTTTGCCTGGCTTGGCATTAAATGTGTCTTTGATTCTTCAAAATCATCTCTGTTCTTTTAATCTTCAAGTGTTTCTATATCTCATAAGACATATTTATATACAAACTCAAGTACCATGGCCATGTGCACACCCACAAACTAGTCAAACAGATGCCACCGTGCTCCTTATATGGCAACATGGCTTCTTTTGAATTTTAATGAAAATAATGAATTAAGCTTCTGATTATAACAAGCACATAACAAGAAATGAGCAGTTGGCTCTTGGCTCATGCATTAACTATGCAAAAGCACTTACAACAAAGAATATTTTCTTAAATATTTTATATGCATGAGCTGCTGCTCCATGACTTTATGCCTACCAGGTATTTAGGGCATGTTCAGCAACATCCTATTAAAATTTGCTATTCATATAAATCTTCAGGTGTAGGTAAATTATGTTAATACCTGTGTTCATAATGATTGTTTTTTTTCTCTCCTTTGCAGCAGCAGCCTCAGAAACAGTCTCTGGCTAAGTCCTTGTGTCAGGAAACTCACTGGAAATGCCTGCTGCTGTCCCTGCTGATGTACGGCTGTGTTGGGGTGATGGCCTGGTGCCAGGTGACAAAGGTAACGCGTCTCACCTTCAACAGTGCTTACAAGGGAAACTCTATGATGTACCATGACAGTCCGTGCTCCAATGGCTACATCTACATCCCTCTGGCTTTCCTGGTCATGCTCTATGTGGTCTACCTGGTCGAGTGCTGGCACTGCTACACCAGGAATGAGCTGCAGTACAAGGTTGATGTGGACAGCGTGATGGAGCGCATTCAGCGAATGCAGCAGGCTACGCCCTGCATCTGGTGGAAGGCCATCAGCTATCACTATGTCAGGAGGACGCGGCAGGTGACACGGTACCGTAATGGAGATGCCTACACTACTACACAGGTCTATCATGAGAGAGTGAACACCCATGTAGCTGAGGCGGAGTTTGACTATGGGAACTGTGGGATTAAGGACATCTCGAAGAACCTGCTGGGCCTGGAGGGTTTCCCCATCACCAAGCTGAGGTTCACCAAGTGCTTTAGCTTTGCCAATGTGGAGTCAGAAAACTCCTACCTGAACCAGCGGGCCAGGTTCTTTACAGAAAACGAGGGTCTAGATGATTACATGGAGGCCCGTGAGGGGATGCACCTGAAGAATGTTGACTTTAAGGAGTATATGATTGCCTTTTCTGACCCTAATCACCTTCCCTGGTACGCTACCAACTCCAGCTTCTGGGTAGCAGCTGCTTTCACCTTCTCCTGGCCTCTGAGGGTGCTGACAGAGTACCGCACTGCCTGTGTGCACTACCATGTGGAGAAGCTGTTTGGCTTTGACTATGTGCCAGTAACGCCATCTGAGGAGCGGGTGTATTGCAGACACATCCCACGGGTCAACACAATTGACAGCACAGAGTTAGAGTGGCACATTCGCTCCAACCAGCAGCTGGTGCCCAGCTACTCCGAGGCAGTTCTCATGGACCTGGCCCAGCTCTCAGGGAGCTGTAACAGCTACTCCTTATGCGGAGGCTACGGCAGCTACAGGCAGAACTGTGAACGCTGCCACCGTGCCATAAGCAGCTCCTCCATCTTCTCCCGAAGCGCCCTCAGCATCTGCAACACGGGGAGCCCCCGCATCCCGTTCAGCGCCAGCCGCTTCTCGCTGGGTCGGCTGTACGGCTCCAGGCGGAGCTGCCTGTGGAGGAGCAGCGGGAGCCTGAATGAGCAGTCATGTCCCACAGAGAGCACGCGCTGTCTGTCAGGCCAGCAGAACAGCGAGGAGAACCCTCCAGCCTATCAGGATGCTCTGCACTTCCCAGTGCTCATCGTGCATCGCAACGAAGGCTGCCTCAACCACGACCACCGCTCCCTGCACAGAAATGGCTCCTGTGTAGAAACTTCACTATGATGAGGCCAGGAAAACGCTTCATACATGGACTCTTGTGTCTCTTTACAAAAGAGATCAAAAAAGGAGCCATTTCTAAGTTACTACAACCAAGGATTTGTTAACATTTCTAAAGATACCGTCACCTAAGTTAACAGCAGTTATAACAAAGTATGTGTGTGGAATTTGTCACTTTACCACTCAATACATCAGGGAAAAACAGACCTGATGAGACTGTTGTTTAAAATACGATGTGAGAATACTGCCAAAGTGTCATGTACAACCCTAAAGAGTCTGCAGATATTCAGACAGCCACTGAGTATCAAGGGCCATCCCATCCTACTGTAAATGCCATATTTATAGATCTTCGTCACAGACAATTTGCAAAGACATGAGTAACACTTCCCGGCATATGAAACCTAAAATGGGCTTGGACTCAGCAGCAGATTAAAAAATTAAATGGATGCCAAACGAGAAATGGAACACAGAGATAAGAAACCTTGTCAAAACAAAATTTACGAGACTAAGCAGTTTAGCTGAAATAAAACACCCCTCCTACGGCTCTTATCAAGTGAAGTCAGTTCAGTCAACAAATATAGAAATCTGCATGTTAGACATTTTGATACTGGATGATTTAATCTGTCCATTCAGAGTTAATGCTCATGGAAATCCATTAAAAAAAAAAAAAGCTCCAGCAGAGTCAAAATAATGTCTTGTGCAGATAAAACATCCAGTCAGCTGATATGTGCTTGGCTTCGATGACATTATACTCCCCGGTTTGCCAAATATAGCACAGGAGGAGTTTGAATAATTTAGTAGAGGAGGGCTAAAGGACACGAGGACTTAAAACTGATTCATCAACCCTTCTTTAAACTGTTCCAACTGTACATTTTGTATAGTAGTAAAAACCTCACTGCACTGTTGACAAATCAGTGTCAACTCAGCTGTTTTAAAATCTTAAAGCTCCAGTTAGGTTTGCATTTGGCAATATTTTTATTGAGCCTACCTCTTTATTTAAGTGCCTAGCATCAACCGTTACGGACGAGCATAAGATGTAACGACTTCTCATCTCATCTCACCATCCTCCCATTAAAATAAGCAGAAGAGTAGTCCAAGGTATTTAAAATAAGAGCGAAAATGCACAGGTTTCTAAAAATCAGACACAAAATGTTTTTCAGAATCCTTTCTTATATTACTCATGCAGCCAGCCCTGTGCTGCTGCTGATGCATATCAGGAGACATCCAGAGAGCTGGCCATTGAAAACACTCGAAATAGGCATAGGCCTGGATTCACTACTGATAGTGTCAGATTTAATAATATGAAAGGATTACTTTAAAACACTAAAACCTACTTCCTCTCAGCTGAGTGCATGCAGTATCTGATGGGAAATTTGGTTTTGCAGCCAAGCCACGCACATGACTCGAAGCAGTGTTTAATGCAAACAGTGACAAAAGCCAGCTGCGCTACTACTTTTCAGACAAACGTCACGAACAGATTAGCCTCAGAGATGAAACGGTTAATCTAATTTTAGCTCCCTGCAGCACAACACATCGCTCAAAGTTTGGTTTATTTCTTCCAGCACTCCTCAATATTTTTGGCTAGTCTTTTAGTGCCACTTGAAGGGATGGAGCTTAAGCTTCGAGGACATTTGTAAAGATGGATATACATGGATCGTTCTGCCATTAGGACCATCAGAATCACTGAATACTATGAACTTGTGCTCAGACATTTAGTGTTGAGATTTGTCTTCCCAATAATGTGGCCAATTAGCCATGCCCATTACATTCCAAGTGTGCTGTTGAGTTTGGAGCTATGGAGTGAGACACAACCCCGTCAATCACATTTAACTAACCATTTTAACCTGTTTTAACAACTCGAGATCATCTATGCAACTCCACCCCAAACTCAGGATAGTATTCAGGGCAGCGATTCTGCTTGCAACAACATCCTAGCACCTGTTCATGATTAGTTCCTCCTTCCACTCCATCTTATTTATCACCTAAGCCTGCAGCTATGAAAAAAATTAATTTTTGCCTCAAAGGAATTTGCAAGTATGACCTGTAGAGTAACAGGGTTTGTAAAGGACTTTACTCATGTTCTCATCTCCAGATCAAGAAGGTAAAGGTGCAGATGCAGACATTTATGGTTACTGAGTTCCACTTCTGCACCAAGTTTGTGTGTGAAGTTCCAGTAAACTGCAAGATTTTAAAGTGGGGTTTTTCTAAATTGGATTACATCATGCAACATAAGAAAAATACTGAACCTTAGCATAAAAAAGATCTTATTAGCAGAGAAATCTTCCACTAGAAAAAGCATCTATGGTGCAGATGACTGTTTTGTTATCTATTCACAAACCCAAACTGGCCTGGTATATCTTACATCATCATTTAAAAAAAAAAAAAAAAAAAACAGCACTTCAGAATCATGCATCTCACATTACGTCTCTAACAATTCTACCTTATGTGGTGGTTTATGAACAGTTTCAGGCTCCGGTATTAATGACACAAGCACCAAGATCTCTCATTAAGTCCTGAGCTAGTGTGACATTTATGACAGCTGCTTTAATTTCATTAGTTTAATCACACAAAAACTGAACTGCACAAATGACAACTTATACATCGTTAGCTATTTTCAGTTGTTCCGGTGTATGTGTTAAACTATTCACATATTAGATGTGAGAGCGATCTTGAGCTAAAATGGCTGGGAATATATTTGACTTTGGCTGGAATTAATTTTTAGTTCATTCAGATTCTTTACTCTTTTTTTTTTTTTTTGGAGTGCTGAGGGACTGGATCACATCTGAGCGTGTGCCGGTCGGAAGTTAGAGAATCAAGTGGACTTATCTCAGAGGACACCACAGATCAAAGCATGCAAACTCCACAGGGAGATTTAAATGTACTGAAATGTCTTTTTTTTAATGTTGTTCAAAATGTAGGAGGATGCACTGGTTGTCAGGCTAAAGTCACTGTGTCATTCGGAAATCATCACAATGTCTCCTTTGTGATTAGCCATCATCAAGCCTCTCAGCTGGCATCACTGTGATATTCATACATAGTCCTGTGTAAGAATAGAAAAATGTGTTAACCTGTTCAATGTTTACAGTGACAAAATATCTGGGTGATTACAATCTGACTCAGAGTTTAAAAGTTAGGCATTTTTCCTCCATAGATGACTGTTAGAATAATTTTTCTGCAAAGGAAGAAGCTAAAGCCGTTATCATGTCTTATGAAGTAGATTAGGCCGGTATGATGATTTGTACTCTTTCACTCAGTAATGCTTTGGGCCTCATCTTTTTTATATTTCCATAAATTTGTGGATTTTTAATACTGTAGGGCAGAATGGCTTTGTACTGTAAATAAACAGAGACGGGAGTGTAGAATGTCAGTCGATGTGAATATTGTGCGCACATGCACACACACACACAAACACACACACTTAATGATAACTGGAGCAGGGACAGATTTGATGTGTTGATATTAAATAGTGAGTAGCAGAACAGTCTCCCTTTTAAAAGGCTGTTTTTGGATGGTTTTATTTCCCTTTAAACACATTTTTATTCATTTCAGTGCACTTCTTTTTTTTAAATAGAAATGTTGTCAGGGTGATTTGACTGTTCTGAGATAAGGTACATCTAAGCATAAGCATATGTTGAGCGATTGCTCATAGTTACTGAGGATCTAAATAACATCAGTATTCTGTTGTAGATTTTTCTATTTTTGGCTGAATTAGTCCTGAATGACTTTGGCTCTGACTTCAAATGGCTCCAGAGAATGATTAGTGCTTTCAGGAGGGAAACTATGATGTAAAATTACACCTGACTAATGATTTTTGATTTTGTTGCTGCCTAGTCAAAGAGTTACACTATTTACCAGTAGTTTATAAGTAGGAAAAAAACAACGCAAGTCTGTATGTATTCCAACACCACCACGACGTTGCCTTGATGTTACAGAAGGACTGAATACCAAATATGTGTATCAAAGTAGAAAAAAAAGCTCAATAAACTGAAATGCTCACTAAAATATCTGGTCTATTTATTTAGATATATGCAATCATAGTACCAATCATAGTCTTGCCGGCACGCAAGACTATGATCACTGATCTGATGCCAATAGTTTCATGTGTTTTGCATGTTTGCATGAAACATTTTTTTTAAAAAAAACTTTCAACGAATGACAAGAACAGAAGCAACAATGTGCTGGTCCATCCCTCAGTGCTTACATCACTCAGAATTTTGCTTCATATTTTGGTGTGAGATGCTCTCTTGGGCTTGTTTCTTGTGTTCTAAACTGGTTGTTCCAAACCATCCGGTCAATGACGGAAACTCTCTTTTCCTCAATGTCTGTCAGGCGGATATCGCATTCTGTCAAACTGGTGTTGTGAGACATCGCCTCCTCCAAAGCTTCCCCTCCAACCTGCGAGAAAAGCAATGATACGTTCATGTCAAACACATCGGAGTATCCTAAAAGTTTAATAACCGTGAAAAACAATCTCTTGGCTGCCCCTGCAGTCTGAAATGGCCCACACTTTCTAAGCTGCCCCTTGCTGCTGCCACCAGTCTTTTGTTGTTTTGTGTGAAACAGCCATTTCTATTTCTGAGAAGAGCGGGTCGGAAATATTGATGGTACCGCATGTTGCATTTCTGCAGTGTGGGTGATTTTTGATCCTCCACAGCGTATTCCAGTCATAGATACAATATGCAGTTAAACTCTGAAGAAGACAGCATGAGAAAGGGGGATTCAGATCTACTTCTCATGGGGAAACAACACTTACTCAGCTTTCCGTTATTTCATGTTTTCCCACACATATCTATGAATAATTGAAAATCCTAGTACTTCTGTTTACTTCACTGTACTGTGTCTACACAGGGACGAGCATGCTTTGAGAGTGTTTCTAAATAAACCAACATTTCAAAACTGAAAAATTTAACAGAGGTGGTCGCAGCGAAACGATAACTTAAAAATAACTTGCAGAGTTTTTGTTCCACTCTTCTCTGTTGCCACTTAATTTTTTTTTTTAACCTGCATGGCTCTGGGGATGAGGTGAATCATGACCATAAAAAGATTTGATTTGATCCAAAAAACAAAAAACAAAAAACAACAAAAAAAATGAAAGAAAAGAAAATGAAATAAAGGCAAAGGTATAAGACTGCACAAAATTTGTTTTTAACTGTGAAGGAACTACAGTATTTATCCCATAATCCACTGAAAATACGGATTACTACAGTAAATGACTTACAGTCTTCTCAAATGTAATTCTTTTCACTATCATAGTATTTCTATTGGTTAATAATTGTGTTGTAAAATAATAGTTTTGAATATCCATCCATCAAAAGAACACCTTTGAGTTGATTTAAAGCGCATCAGTTTTTGACCTCACAAATGCACTTCTGGAAGAATGGTCAAAAATTCCCATAAACATACTCCTAATCCTTGTGGAAAACCTTCCCGGAAGAGTTGAAGCTGCAAAGGGTAGACCGACATCTTAAGCTCAAGTTCATATGTGTGTAAAGGCAGATGAGCTTGTAGCTTTTAATAAGTCTACGTTGGATGGTTACAACATTATGGCTCATAACCAAAATCCCTACGGAGGATATGAATTAGATTTTTACTTCAGGAGCCTCACTATTGAGCTCTATAGAAAAGCTGTTTTCTCTTTCTATTTTTTTCTCCATTCTGCACATTAGTTCTGTTCAATACAATTTTATTTATATAGCACCAATTCACAATTCCTCTCAAAGGTCTCTAAGATATGAATCATTCAGGACTTTGTATGTGAGGAGAGTGATTTTAAATTCCATTCTGGATTTTTTTTTTGTTTTCTTTTCAGTTTTCTTTAAATAATAACACAACCATATAATAAGAAATTAAAATAGCACAGGTGAGAAGTAAGTGCATGGACTAGTTTTTCAGCATCATTAGAAATGATGTTTCTAATTTTACCAGTCTCTGTTGTCACATTGGGGGGGGGGCTGTGTGGTGAGGGAAAGGACCCAAATGCAGGACACAATGCAGGCTAAAACTAAAACGGCTTTACTTGTCAGTTAACATGAAACACAAAAACCCCGAAATCTCTACCTAGGAAAAAACACCCACAAAGCCTGGGAGAAGAGGGGAAAAAACAAAATACTAAACCTCAACACACACAGCTAGGAGGGGAACAATGAGGGCAACAAGTATGACACCACAACAACAAGGAAAACTGAGGGCTTAAATACAGACAAGGAAATTAGGGCAAGTGAAAACAACAGGGAAAGACAGGTGAACCAAATGAACCTAATTACACAGGGGAAGCAAAACTAAACACAAAGCACAGGGAACACGAGACTGTCAAAATAAAACAGGAAGTGACTCAAGGGAGCAGATGCAGACCTGACACGGAACACTGGGAAACACAAGGAACTAGAAAAATCAAGCATAACCAAACCCCACAACAAAAGAAAAACCCCAGAACAGAAAAATTAAAGCTAAACCAAAAACACACAGGGTCCAACGGACCCTGGACCGCGACATCTGTTGAATACTATGGCTCTGAAAAGTAGACTTATGCCTCTCTTACCTCACCCAGCTTGTTGCAGGAGAGATTGATGCTTTTCAGGGTTTGATTCTGTGCTAACACTTTAGACAGGGAAAGCACAGTGCACCAAGTCATCTCATTGGCTCCCAGGTTCAAGTGAAGTAAGGTTTTGTTGTTCAGCAAGGCCTTGCAAATAGCCTGACCACCCTCATCTTTGAGACGGTTGAGATGCAAGTTGAGGGACACAAGAGATGTGTTCTTGGACAAGGCATGAGCTATAGCTTTCGCCCCAGGGCCGCCAATATTGTTGTTGTTCAGTTTAAGGACCTTCAGCTCGCTCCTTTTGAGTAGTTTCACGATGGCTCTGGCTCCGCTGTCTCCGATCAGGTTGTGAGAAAAATCTAGTGTGCTCAGGGAGGGGTGGTCCAAAAGATACTTCACCAGCAAACAACACTTTTTATCCTCAAGGTGACTTAGATAGAGCCTAAAAAGCTGAGGAAACAGTAAGAACATGCTTAAACATCAGCACCACAGACCAGTGAGACATAACATTTTATGGGTCATGTTCCAAAAAATTAATCAACCTCCCCCCAAACTCTTCAGAATCAGATGACCTTTTTTTTGTTCAATAACTTCAGCATATTTAATGCAAAATTTTGCCTTCATACTATGAACATTTTTAGAGTTACAGGCTGTCAAAGTACAAAGTGGATGGTGAAAATTTGACACTTTTTAAATTGTATTTCATTTTTTTGGATGTATATTTTTCAAGCATTTTTGATGCCTCATAACTTTATAAGTAAAGGAGTTAAAAACATAAAATGAAAAAAAAAAATTAAGTTCTTATCCAGCGGTCACGATTAGGTTTGAGCCTATCTCAGGTATCACAGGACAAGAGACAGAGTAACACCCTGGACAAGTCACCAGTCTATCACAGAGTCTTGGCACAGAGACAGACAAACGACCAATCACACCGATGGCCAATTTAGAGTCACCAATTAACCTAATATGCATGCTTTTTGGACTGTGACAGGAAGCCGGAGTACCTGGAGAGAACCCACAGCCACAGCAGAACACGAAAACTCCACACAGAAAGGCTGCACCCAGACAGTAGATTTGAACGCAGGATCTTCTTGCTGTAAGGCAAAGGTGCTAACCACCACGATACTCTGCTGGATAAGTGGAAGAAAACGGATGGAATGTGTTAACACTAGGACAGTTTGAGAACGAGTGTGAAATAACAAGGATTAGAATCAGCACCTCTAAGGCTGAGACCATGGTCCTCACTCCCGGTCAGGGATGAGCTGTTGCCCCAAGTGGAGGAGTTTAAGTATCTTAAGGTTTAAGTATCTCAGTAAGGGGAGAGTGGAGCGGGAGATTGATGAACAGATTGGCGCAGCATCAGCAGTGATGCCGATGCTGTACTGGCCTGTTGTGGTGAAGAGGGAGCTGAGTGTGAAAGAAAATCTGTCAATTTACCGGTTGATCAATGCTCCTACCCTCACCTATGACCACGAGCGCTGAGTAGTGACCAAAAGAATGAGAAGATGGATACAAGCGGTGGAAATAAGCTTCATCCGTAGAGTGACATGGCTCTACCTTAGAGATAGGGTGAGGAGCTCGGTCATTCGGAAGGAGCTCAGAGTAGAGTCGCTACTCCTCCACATCAAAAGGAGCCAGTCGAGATGATTCAGGCATCTGACTAGGATGTCTCTTGAGGTGTTTCTGGTGTGTCCTAGTGGGTTTCTTCAGAAAACAGAACAAACCTCCAGGGTACTGTGCTTCTTTCAGTCACTGTATGTCATAGATATTACATTGATACAGTTTTTCTATTGAAACTGTGACACATCCTTTGATATTAATGCTCAAAGTTGTTTACAGAAAAAAAAAAGTCGCACTGAACAAAAGTGAAATTTTGGCTCCAAGGTGCAACTCTGATTTGGTTGCAGCTTAAATCGGCTTCTCTGTTCTTAAAATATCACTGTCACTTCTACCGAAGAAGTTTCAAGGGATCAAAAATGCCAAAAAATAAGGTGATTTTAAAAAGTGCCAGATTTGATCCCACTCCAATGTACAATTTGACCCTGTATAAATGAGAAACTGTGCATAGTATGGGAATAAATTTCTGCATGTGGTCAGGTGGGACAATATTTCAGATATGATTGATTTTATCTGCAATGACCACTATGTAAGTTAAAGCTGAAATTGCCCCTACAATATGAACACTTTCATTATCTTATGATATTTTATAAACAATTGTTTTCCAAAAAAATAAAAAATCAACACATAGATCATTATTTACCTGCAATCTGTCTTTCAAGTTCAATAATCTGCTCTACAGTTTCTATATGTAGCACAGTTATATATCCCATGTTGATTTCAGGTACATTAATGCAATATTTACCTTCAAGGTCTTACAAGACTTAACTGCCTTGGCGAGGGACTCACAGTCTCGGTAAGTCAACTCAAACATGCTCCATTCAAAGTTCATACCACAAGACTTGACTTGATACACCAAATGTAACTCTTCCAGGTTTGTCAGCTTGTTAAGCAGGATGCTAATGTCAAAGTGGTCCATACCAGGGTTATCATCCTCATTTTCAAGGCTCAGCTCTAAGCCTTGTTCCTTTTCCTCCATCTGTGGCAACTTGACAGGCGGCAGAAGCTGGGAAATGTTTAGCTTCTTGACGTGGTCTTTACAAAGCGTGACCACGTCTAGTACAGTCTTTGGCTCTGTTACGCCTGGAATGAAAAGTTCAATAATGTTCTCCAGATGCCTCTCAAAGAACATTCGTTTCCAGCTTTCGCCGTAATTTGAGACGTCACAAACTGTCCACTTTTGCTCGCAGCACCGCTTCCAGTAGACACCATCGGGAACAAAGTTGGCTGTGAAATGCAGAGGCAGAGAAAGGGGCAGCCTCTCTTGAATGAAGTCCTGCTCAGTGGGCGTGAGCTCTTCATATATTGGCTTTTCTGCAACAGGTATACATTTTGCAATTTAGCTCCAGCTTTATTATAAGTGAGAGTGTAAACTTTTGGATAATAATGATACTTAAAAACCCACCTTCAAAGTTGTTCACTATGCTCTGTAGACAGAGCTTTGACAAACAAGGCACAGTAGCCAGGGACCAGTCTAGATTTTCAGCAATGATCCTCCTCATCATTCTGCGGTTGAGATTAGCTCTGTGTGATGAAGAGAGGCATTATAATAGAGAGCCATGGCACTCAAAGAATCCTGAAGTGAAATGTATGCGAGAAGTACAGTGCTGTGAAAAAGTATTTGGCCCCTTCTTGATTTATTTTTATTTTTGCATATTTATCACACTTACATGTTTCGGGTCATCAAACAAATTTTAATCTTAGACAAAGATAACCCAAGTAAATATAAAATTTGGATACCTTTTTTCCCTTAATAAATTAAATCATCATTTAAAACATGCAAATTCTTATTCACAGCACTGTATCAGCATAAATTTTAACGGGCGTGTCTATACATGCAGTTTTTGTCCTGGTGAGCACTGAAATTAAAGATAATTAAGATGCCGCTACAAAGTAAGTGCCCGGACTATGTGAACTATTTAGAGTAATATGTAACTTCTCCGCGGGGAAAAAAGTTAGAAGTTGCTAGCTTACGTCACTGAGGTCTTTTAGCTTTTAACTAGTTAAAAGACCTCCCATTGTTATAGCTATCGACTATAACAGTAGAAAAACGTTTTTATTGTGCTATTTAATATGTGCTTTATAACATTTAGTTAAATTCACAAGCCTAATGCTTGTTGTGTAAACGTTAACGTACCTGCAGCTCGGGTTTACGGTTCCCCTGTTCCCATGGGAACGGAATGCAATGAGTTTACTTTCTCAGGGCAATTCGAACTTTGCTCTGAACGTTACCGACAGAAGCAGAGATGTACCTCGAGGTAGGTATAAACATGTTATTTCTTGTGTTTACTGCTGTGTTTACGGAACACAAAACGATAAAATTCAGCACATGGATAACAAAAAGTGGGATTCATTTTCATATATGTGAGTCAGTATATATGTGTATATGTATACGTGTGAAAATATAGCGGTACATGTGTGGGAATCCAAATTTCCGAGCTTCACGGAAGGCAACAGTTTTCCTGAGTTTACATTATACACAACACAGTCAATGATATACTACAATAGCAACTACTACTACTACTACTACTACTACTACTAATAATAATAATAATAATAACAATATTAATAATAATCATCATCATCATCTATGGATTGCTTAATTTATCACATATTTAAATAATGTCCAGTAGTTATTCAATCACAGCGATATTTTCACAGAAAGACGAGTGTTTTGTTTTTAGGTTTGCATCTGAGGAAGCAGTGATCACGCTGTGAAACACATTCAGATGCCACCAAACTGCCAGATGGACCTTGGATATCGACCATGGACCTTTTGGAAAAGAGCACACTGGAGTGGATCCATCTGTCACACAAGCAACACAAAACAGGTGCATGGCTACTGTGTAGGAGGTGAGAAATCTGTAAACAGCACCTTAAGACATGGTTGTTATCAAGTAAAACATCATTTAAAGCCAAGCTATTTTGCATGTAGTTTAGATGACAGAGATAGAGACTGCGATTTTAGAGTAAGCTGTCAGAGTTAATTGTACTGAGAGAATGAGATGTTTGAACATGACACCACTGTTATCACATAAGCCACAAATTACACTGTAGAGTACTCGTCTATAGTTGAAAAACACTGTAAAAAGGGAGAGAGAACATGCATTATTGCTGCTTTGAAGCAATGCAAAGATCTAGTTAGCAGATCATAGAATCCAGTTAAACCCAAAGATATTTAGCTTTGTAGGAAATGACAAAGAAAAGCACTACATTCATATATTTGTGGGAATCTTTGTTTTAAAAAGATGACTGAATCAATTAATCAGTTGTTACAGGTTAATTTCCTGCCTTGAATGACTCACTTGTGGACTTCATCTGCTTTCATTGATTGTGTAATGTTCACGCATGGATGAAAGCAGGTACATGATGCTGCAATCCTGACTCTGCCTCCCATATACCTGGGCAGAGAGAGTGTGACTGAGTAACAGAGAGATAGTTGTTACTGGCATCATGAGGTTGCTTCCAGGAGTCGGATGGCGGCTCGGATGGAGGAACGAGAGTCTCCAACTGTAGCCCCGAGGCAGTCCATCACTGTCGTCCTCGTGTAACGTGGCCTGGCAGACGCACGCGTCCCTCGTACTCCGGCTTTAATGGACTGGCATGACATCAGGCATCCACAGCACAGAAGGCAAACTCACTCTGCGAGCTGCTGTCCCAGTGCTCTCTGGGTAAAGTCACTGTGGGGTGAATCATAGTGGTGGGGGGGTCCTGGACAACATAAGAGCTGCACATGTTTACTGATCAGAGTAGCATCTCTGATTATTGTGTTATTAAATCAATCCACCCATTACAATTTATGTTAAAATACTGAACAGTTGTTTACTTTATCTACATTCCAAGAAATGCAGACCACATGTGTGGTTAATACTTGGAATTTACCTCTGTTAGAGCAGATCTATGAACAGAAGAGCTACTTGATTTTTTGTGACAAAATGTGATTTAAGAAGAAAAATCAAGGTATGTGTGAACTCAGCCTCATTGAACAAATAGCATGTTTGTGCCAGAGCATGCGAAACATGAAGGAGAGTTTTGTTGTGTGTGTTGCATGTGTGTTTCTTGCACTTGATCCATGCATATTGTGATTTCCTGTCCATCTTGGGGCTACACACATCGAAGCTCTTCTTTTTGTTGCTACTGGGCCTATAGAACAGAATTCAGATTAGGGAACATCAAGAGTCTTTTTAACCACCTTGATCGATAAGGAACCACACCATGTGTAATATAAATGTGTGTATGTGTATGACAGGCCTGAACACCATACATGGGTTAAAGGAAGAGGTGATGGAGCTATAACAGGTTGCTGAGGGGCTGCAGCAAAGGCCCAGTTTGTTAAATAAGGATTATTTTGAATTGTGAATCATGCAAAGCTGCTCAAGCAAGTCCAAGAATAAAATATGTAAATACTCACTTTTAATTGTACCCATACCTGGGTACTTTTATTTCTGTTTTCTGGTAATGCATTTTCCATCCTATTATGAAGTCATGCAAGTATTGTAGTTTAAAGATAGAAGAATACAATAAAAACAGGTAAATATTAACATACTGCCATGACACCAACAACTCAGCCTATTTCTCCTAACAAATGATTGTGCAGTGGAGCAGGATATTCACTTATACATCTTAGTGAATAATTGCTGTTTCTTAAGAATAAAAATTGAATTGGTTTTGGGGCATTGGATACATGCAGTGATTATTTATAGTGCAATTAAGACCCCAACCAAAGCCAGGCCATGGAGTTAACACAGGATCAAAGCTGCTTGTCTGCAGTCTGAAGACTGTGTGCATTAGGGCTGCAGCAGCCGGTGCCATCTCCCTTCCATTTTCTTTCAGATCCCAAGGAGCTGTTGCATTAGTTGCCAGGCAACAGAGTGTGTGTCTAATTACTAAAAAAGATAGAAGGATTTACCAAAATGAAGAGCTTCTTTCCGAGATGGAAATCTATTTTTAAATGTGACACCCACACCAGCAGATTTAGAAGTGTAACTTCGTGAAGCAAATCATGATCTTTTTTCTTTTTTTAAATGACAGCTCTAATATTTCAGCGACACGATGACAGTAAAGCTTTTTGAAAGCGGTGCCCTTCCTGTATTCTACACATAACTGAAATATTGCCTTGTACACATCGACAGCCTGAGTAAACAGCCTAATTAAAAAACATGAAACATAAGCTGAACAACTGTGAAGCATGTGAAGTAACTGAAAATTTCCCACACCATGTTAAGACTTTTAGTCATTCAGTTGTTTGTTTATATGAGGCCAAAGCAGTGAGAGCTGAGGTAAACTGTGGAGTGCTGCCAGGGTTTTCTGCAGCCTTTCAGCACCACAGGCTGTGCGAAGCAGGGCGACTCCCAGGTGACTCAAGTGGATGAATGGAAGGCAGGCAGGGAGCCACAGGAAACAAATGACAGTCTGTTTTGTTTAAAACATGTTGGCTTTTTTTTTTTTTTTTTAAATATCTTCTCCAATACTCCAAGACTTGTTAGTTTTGTAAACATATTCAAGGAAGGGAGATGATTTCCATCTGGAGGACAGATTTAGTGGATTAATGCTGGTTAACCCGTAAATTTTTGTGTTTTTGAAAATAGTTATTAGGGTGCAATATATGAGAGTAGCTCTGGGAAGTGCTACTACTACAGTAGTGCCATATTCTAAAAATGTCTGTTTGCAGGTGTTTGGTTAATATTGGACAAATTAAAGCGGTTGAGGAAAAATGAGTTTAGTTTAAAGGATGATTGTCGGTACAAAAAACGCCCTTTAAACTGCTGGTGGCACTACATCAAAAGACAACTATAGGATAACCTTAGTTAGGATCAACATGAATGGTTGCAAAAAAAAAAGTTATCTCATTAAATCTAATGGTTGTTGAACTTTCCTACACCAAAGCTATGGACCAACAGGCAAACACAGCTATCCACAGCACTAGCAGCATGGCTAAGAACACTAAGAAGTCCCAGAAAAGATTCCAGCAGGATTTCAATGGCAATGATTAAAGTCTGAAGGTCACACATGTTGACATGTTTAGTTTAGATTTGAGAATTCATGAGGTTTACTAGCAACATAAGGGATCAGAGGTTGGACTTGAAATGCATATGAATAAACTTTATTCATTTTGTTGAAAGGAAAGACAACACCACAAATGATTATTTTACAAAAAAAAAAAGAGAGAGAGAAATATAAACCTCACTGGACTCATGATGAGACTGAACTTTGCTTACTCTATCCTAAATTTAATGTCCCGAGAACATTCACTGGAAAGGCAAAACTCAACAGCAAAAAAGTCCAATTCACATTACAGCCCGGAGGAGAAAGGGGGCTAATCCTCATCTTCATCGGAACTGTCATCAGAGTATCCGCTGTACAGAGAGCTCGACTCCAAATGGATGCTGCTGTCCGTGTCCACAGAGAACACGGAGCTGAGGTTGCTATCTATGGACACCATGCTGCCATCGCTGTCGCTGCTCCTGCTACTGTCGTCATCGTGGATCACCATCACCTCTACAGAGTCAGCTGCTGCAAAACACAAATAAACAGAGTTGATCTTTGCAAACATTTCAAGGTACTCTCAAACCCTTTTTGAAAAACAAAACAAAAAAAAATAAAACAATGGACTGCTCATTTTCGCACCACCAAACCTCACGTTAATAGACTAATTCAACTACAAATAATGCATAGCTCTTTCTGTAGCAAGGCCTATTTTGTTTTGCAAATTTAATAGACAGATAAAAATGCTTTATTGTGCTGCCATCTTGTGTTTGAAAAATCTCCCTCTCCCTATCACAGACCCCCCCCTCCAATGCCACATTCTCCTTACTGTAAGACAGGGATATTTTATAATTGTGTAGAAAGCCACTGACTGCTTAAAAAAAAATGGTGTCACCACACCATCTGAGGGTCGAGGTTACAGGTGAGGAAGAGAACATCAGTCACTGAACTCATCTCGACTTGTTGAGGCTCTCTGGTCATTTTCTATGATGAATAATGCATTGCACACTACTGTTAGTAAGTATAATGCAAATCAAAGATTAATATTATGAATTCCAGTTTAATTTGCACTTTAGCATTAGAAAAAAAAGAGTTTCACGGGACCTGTGAAAAACTAATAAACTAAGAGGGTAAGTAGAAGTCAAGTGCTGCTAATCAAATGCACTTGATTAACTGAGCATCAGCAAGTGTGAGCAACTGCAGCAGACGTGGCAGTTTGCTGGTCTGGAGCATTCAGGTGTGTGTTAACACAATGCCACAATTTTTCCCAGAAGTAGAAACCATGCAACGCTCAGAGAAACTGCAAAAGCAAAAAACACACAAAAAAAACCAAGAGCTACATCTCAGACTCTACAGGCCTCAGTTAGCATGTTAAATGTTTAAGTTCAAGACAGAATGATTAGGAAAAGACTGAACAAATATGGCTTAGAAGGGCTGCCAGGAGAAAGACTCTTCTCTCTAAAAACAACATGGCAGTATGGCTTAGGTTTGCAAATCTGCATCTGAACAAATCTAAAGTCTTCTAGAACAATGTAATTTAGACATCTGAGCTGGCCTTGTTTTGCAGCCACAGGACATTCAACCAAGAACTCCTCTGTACACCAAAGTATTCTAAAGTCAAATGTGAGGCCATCTGTCTGACAGCTAAAGCTTGGTTGAAACTGGGTCATTCAACAAGACAATGATCTCAAGCACAGCAGCAAATCTCCAGCAAAGGAAAAAAAAAAAAGAGAGAAAAAAAATCAAGGTGTTGCAATGGCCAAAAATCCAAACCTGAAATGCTTTGTTACCACCTTAAGAGAGCTGTACATAAAAAAATGCCCACAAACCTCAATGAACTGAAGCAACATTGTAAAGAAGAGTGGGCCAAAATTCCTCCACAATGTAAGATACTGACAAAGTCACCAAAAAAAGAATTACTTAAATTACTGCTAAAGGAGGTTCTAAAAGTTACTGAATCATAGGGTGCACTTGGTTTTTCCATGGGATTACACAGTTGTTTATTTTAATGTCTCTGTAACTTGAAAAAAAGAAAAAGAAAAAAAACAGGGAAAAAAAAAGTGTGACATCAGTGCGCAAGTCCACCAGAGCAGCACAACCTACTTCCCTAACAGGATGACACACTATTGAACTTCTCCCTGCTGAATGATCTGACTGACTGTTATTGTACTGACAAACATCCAGGAAACATTTCACCGCTTTCCACCGACCTGATCTGATGACGTGATGGTCACAAGCTTGCTTATCTGAAACAAGGAAAACTTACTCAGATGTTTGCGTTTGTACATGAAAAAAAGACGTCTTAATGACATACATGCACCTCTGACTGTATTTATTGTAGGACACCACTTTTAACGCACCTCTCACCTTTCCTCTCAGAGATGAGGGTCTGCCGCCTCGCCTTCATGTCCAGGCTCAGGTTTTCCACCATACGGTCGATGCAGTTGTCCAGCGCCAAACAGCGGGTCTGAGACTGGATGGCTTGCCGGCAGATGGGACACTCATCTTTCTTTTTGCGCCACTGCTTGATGCAGTAACAGCAGAAACTATGAGCGCAGTTCAGGATGACCGCCTACATGGGATAAATCAATAATAATGACATTTAAAGGTGCTTTCTTTTTTGTCTAGTCTACAAATCAGCTCAAAGACACAACTAAACTTATAATTTAAAGATTCACAATCATTGCGTTCAGATTTTATACAGGCCGCATATAAAACTGTGATCATATCGGGAAATAAAAAGCTGCAAAAATGATTTATTTCCATTCTAGTCGGACTCTTGACCCCACCTCGATGAAGAGCTCTGAGCAAATGATGCACTGAAGCTCGTTCTCCAACACTTCAGTCACTTGTGTAACTACCTCCTCTTTCTGGGCCCTTGCCTTTTCCTTTTCCTCCTGCCAAAGAAAAACAGAATGAAGCCTTGAAAGCAAAGGCAGGTGGAAATATGCAAAGAAAGAAAAATTAAATATACCTTTGTCACCTCCAGCTCTTTGTTTTTGGCTAAGAGAATCTCTTCAAAGCCTTGTCGGGAGAGAGAAAGTTCGTCTATCACTTTCTTTTGCTGAGGATGTTGAAAACACATTCACATATTAAAACATATTGTACTTTAAAAAAACGTGAGCACTCTATTTAAATCCTAACAGCTCCTGCAATATGTATTTATCTATGCATGTTTCTGTAATACAAGTTAGTTTAATCCTACTTACTTCTTGCAGGGCCTCTTCAAGCTGCTTTTTTAAGAGCTCCTCCTGTTGCTGCGTTTTCTGTTCCTAGAAACATAAAATAGTAAAAGGTGAATATTTAGAGTTGTGGTCTACTGTAGACGTGCTCGTCACCGTGAATCCAGGTTGTTTCTGCTACATCCTTGGTAAAAGCAATGTCAAAGTAACACATAACGCTATTTTTCCCAAATAGAAATTTCAACTGTAAGTGGGATCATTGTAAAGTGGAAGCATTGAAGAGCCACAGCAACTCAGATATGACGTGTCGGACCACGTTAAGTTATAGAGCGGGTTTGCCAAGTGCTGAGGCACATGGTGTGTAAAAACCGCCACTGCTCTGCTGACTCAATAACTGCAGAGTTTCAAAGCTCTTCTGGCATAAACATCAGCACAAAAACTATGTGCCAGGAGCTTCATGGCATGGGTTTCCACAGCTGAGCAGCTCCTGTAGGTGTAATGTGCAGGTGGTCCAGCACTTATGTCCATATAGTGTATACCAGGATTTAATTTCTGGACGTAATTTAAAATGGTGGCTTACAAACCAGGTTCAATATAGTATGAATCAATGCTTGCAGGGACTTTTTAAAAAGGAAGTAACAACAAGACAACAAACAGAGGGTATTTTAAAAACAGATGCTAATGAAGGAAATCCTGTGCACAAAAGATGCTGCAAGAAAAACAAAACAAAACAAAAAAAAACTCACCTTTAGCTGCCTCTCACTGAAAGACTTCTCTAATGTCTCCATCCTGTGCATTTTAGCTCTGAGTGCATCTAGCTGACCCTGCAGCTCTCTAACCTGCTCCCCTCTGAGTGGGTCAGCCTGCCGGGGCTCCCTCTCCAGGGAGGCGATCTGTCTCTGGGTGTCATCCATCTGCTCCCTTAAGAGCAGAATGTTCTGACTGTACCTGCAGACAATAAATGAGGAAAACAAAACTTCAGGGAGATCAATCCTGACATTTTAAAACAAAAACAAGGACTTTTAAGCCACTTAGAAACAGCTTCAGCCTTTTCTGTATTTTTACTGGAATTACAGAAAAAGACTAAATCGGTTTGTCATTTTCACAAAACGGAAGCGTTTTATTATTGGGTACATTTGTTTATTATATTGCTGTTATTTTCCACACTTATAACACAAATATTTGCATTTTGGAACTAACCCACTTTAATGAGATTAGGATTGGATGCAATTATTTCTGTGAGAAAGAATCTCGAAGAATTTTTGTTTACAAGGATTCTGGTACCCTCGAGGAATTGGTTAATCAAACCTCTGAAAACAGTCAACATTTTATAAATTAAAATTCTTTTGTGTGTGTTCTTTTACCCCAAGTAACGTCTAACAAAGTGCAGTTTCCAGCTTTTAAAATTGCAATTTTTTGCTGTTTCTGTTGGTCACTTATGAGTATAAACTGAATATCTGTTGCCATTCAGAAAAACTGGTGCTTACATTTGCAAGTTGTCCAGGTCACAGGTCATGCTGGAGCCATCTGGGGGCTGTTCAACCTCTTGGACTTCTCTCCCAGGTCCAGTTCCGACTTGCTGTGCGCGACTGAGTTCCTGCTGACCTTTCAGTGGCGATAAAGGGCAGGGCGCTGCAAAAGACTTGTCTGCAGAAGAGCAGCGGTAGAGCTTGGGCTTCGAGGTAGACGGCTCCACTTCTTCCACGGTCAATTTCCTCTTGGCCTTCTTGGATATGTGGGCAGATTTAGAGCTCACTCTCTGTCTCTTTGCCAGGTACAGTTTAATGTCTCTGAGGGGTCGCTGGACGAGGATGTAGTCAAACTCCGCTTTGTTTCCAATTACAGGAACTCCAAACTGTATGGAGTCTCCAAGCCTGAGCTGATGGGCTTCATCGGCAGGCAGGCGATTTCCATTTACCCACACACCATTGAGACTCTGAGAAAGAAAACAGAACTGATACAATATACTGGTACAGAAAGATATATCTGTTTATTTTAAACTGACTTGATTCAAGAGTCAAAATGTAAATGTATTTTAAAATCCAAAGTGCTTAAACTTAAGCTCAGACATAACACAGGTTGCTGGAAATATCAATATTGTAAAGATTGTAAAAAGGTACTTATGCACAACCGTCAGGAACACTGACTATGTCGATATAATGTTATTACTATTTAGTTATACAGGTGTCCAGGCACATAACAAGACCAGCAGCAGTTATAGCCTCAACTAATTTATCCTGGATGGGCCTTTAAAATATATAAAACTCATCACACACATACATAACTTATCGGCTGAAATGCCACAGATGTAAATATTACATGACTGTGGAGCTTCCAGTGTAACCCAGAGCAGTATGATGGCTGGGAGACAGGAATCCTTTTCACTGGTGTCTTGACAGAGGTGGCCGACTGGTGTCATGCCGACTGTGTCATGAAGGTAACTTGGACTGTTACTCTCTAACTGTCTTGAACAGGATGTTCCCACAACATGCCTGCACTATTCAAACATCCTGCCTCCGAGGCAGGTCTAGATTAAACTGATTAAGGATATTTCCCCACCCCAATCACAAACGAATTCAGTGGCTGTCCTCAAACAGGTGAGTCCACTCCTTCACGGCCAGGACTGAGATACTGAAGCTCTTTGCAAACATCCAGCAAACATTTGAACTGACACCTTTCTGTCATTCAGACATACTGTAGGTCACTTCTACATTAAGGTCCTCACAGCTTCATTCAGAGACACCCACAAAAGGGATGGAAACAGAGCCATGGAAGGCATGTGATATTCATGATGTGTCCTAGATTAGATAGTACAATGCAGAGATTTCTACAACTTGCAGTACCAGTAGCTACTTTAATAGAGGTCACATCCTATTGGTAGGTTATGGAAACACATACATATAAACTGAAGCAGGCTTAAGTAAATGGATCAGACCTTTAATAAATGTAAAAAAAAAGAAAAAAAAGAAATAAAATAAAACTGTGATTCTTAGTGACAGCTAAACAGTTACACAGTGTGAGTCATTTATTAAGTTATTGCTGTTGTGCCACAATCATTAATGTTTACAGCGCTCTTTGGAGAGGCTCATGGGTAGATCTAAACACATAATAAACACAAAGCAAAGACAAACTGGTGGAGGCAACAACCAGCTTTAGCTTCTGTCAATCTTCTTTCAAACCCAGATTAAAGCTGTTACTCATCTTGTGATAAAGAAGGCATTTAATGGACATTTCAATCTGTAATCACTGCGAATTACACACTAATTACAGATTGGTGTGACAATGACTAAAATAGTATATCGCACCAATCTGTAATTGGTAAATGCACTGGAACTGACATTCATGAGAGATGTGTGTTAGCTAGCCCTGAAAGATGAATGTAGAGTACTTAACTAGTCATGGACTTTTAAGTACTTTTTTTACTGAAGTCAGAGGTAAAGTTCTGTACTTAGTTGTGCATAACAGATTGCTGTGTTTAGGGATTTCAGTTTGAATCACCATTACAAACCTAAACACACAGCAACATGGACTTTTTTTTTACCCAAGATTTACATATCCAGGGATGGAGCAGTCAAGACCAGCTTTGTGATTACCCACAAAAAAAAATCAAAAAAAATCACAAAAACCAGTAAGCCATTCTCACCCTGTTTGAGTGTTTGGTGGACTCTGCCATGTTAGTATGCGCTGAGAAAATTTAAGAGAGGGGCACATTCGGATTGAGACATTGCGGACAATTTTGATTTTTTTTTTCCTCGGCTCTGGACGAGAGCTGTGATGTCTATGACACAGCCTGGTTACTCATGTTTGTACATGGGATAACCCAAGAGTTGAAAGTTGAGTTGAAAGAGCTGAAAGAAAGGGACTATGACAGGGAGTAATTTGTTCGTGGAAGTAACTGCATGCTTGGATAGGCTGAGGCTGAAATGGGACAAACCTGCAGGTGTTACAAATATGACAGGGAGAAATGTTGGAGTTTTGAAGCGGGTACAAGTTAAACAGACTGAAATGAAATCTCAGAACTAAAATTTATATTTTTCCACTGTATTGCACACCAGGATGTGTGGCATAAATCAGTGCTGAAAATGAACCATGATGCTGATATTGTAACTACAATATTTAACTTAATCGGCACAAGAGCACTGAATCATATACAGTTTCTTGCACTTTCGATTCACAACTGGCAGAGCACTTCATGTATAGTCGCTGCTGGATTTCTATTCTTCTCTCAAAGAGGAGAACTTTACACACATAAGAAGACATGCTCAGAAGATATTGCTTCTCTTTAGATCTACCTTCTCAGTGGTGAAGTTTATCAGATCCAGATACTTCTCTCAGTGACAACACTGAACCTGACTTGTTCAAGCCCAAAAACAGACCTGAAATACTGCAGATAAAGTAATTAAACTACAAGCAAAGTATCAATAGCACTTTGTATAAAGTAAAAAAAAAAAGTCTTGAAATTTTGCATAAACATGCATATTTAGTGTTTAGTGGACATTCAGTTTTCATCTTATGTCGCTAGGTTTATGAGGGGTTGAAATCTGTAATATCTGTATATATGAAATATGTATAAGTTGTGCTACTGTTTGCAGAGTTTGAGTTACTGTAATACTCATTTAGTTGCCATTATGTAAAGATAAAATCCCTTAAATAAGATACAGAAATAAGGGGACACCTTCCAGGCCAGACATGGGTAAAAGCACAGCCGGAGGACCATCTTGATCCTGCCCCTGATGTCCTTTTAATGTGATGAACTACAACCCTCTTCCTTGAGTGGCAAAACACATAAATAAATAAAAGTTGATGGAACATATAAGTGGATTTATGGCTTTATATCACAGTACACCATACTGACTAAAATGCCAACATAATGTTTTTTGAAACTGGGACACATTCTTAGCTTTTAGATCGACCAAAATTAATGGAGTTTGGCATAGTTCAGTAATATGTGCATCGTGTTTCAATTTAGTGTTGCTCTTTATGCCCACCCCTGTCCTAGAACAACATACAGAAAAGAAATAACCCACCTGCTTCCTAACATGTTTACACAGCACAGCCTTTAACATACAATTTATTAACAAATAACGTAATATTCATAATAAAGCTCGTTGTCACCTTCTTGTCTGTCACCGTCCAGTGGCCGTCTTCACTTTGCCTGAAAGTGCAGTGCAGTCTGGAAATCATCAGGGGACAGGTTGGAGACAGCAGCTGGTAGGTTACATCCACACCACGTCCAATGGTGATCTGCACAGCCAAAAATAAACACACCAGTTAGGTCCACTCTGCATCCCACAGTTATATTTAACAGCACACGTACACTCCTCAACTTAAAAAAATCAAAATTATCAACGATAAACTGGGGCCATTCCCTCCCCCCTTGGCAAATCGGAATCTACCGTAAACTTGAACGAGCCTCATGATAGTACAAATATAGCTCGTTAGCTAACATTAGCAAACTGCACCTCTGTGTTTTCGACCAGGCGAAGCCAGTCTAAGTTTCTCCCGACTCTCATCAAACAGAAAACTTCCGAGTCCGGACATTCATCGTCTTCGGCCGCACAACAAGCCGTCGCCGTCTTTTTATCCATCTTATCTCATGCTGTCAGCGACCAACTCCCCCGAAAACACACCACCGGCTGCGCTGTTTCAGCTCTTCTTCCCCATCCCTACAGGCTGGGAGAAACCGGAAAACATTTAGTTTACTTTCAAAATAAAGGCGATAGATGTGCTTCACAGCTCATCTGTGAAGGGTCTATGAATCACTGAGGTCCCCCCACCACCACCACCACCAAAATAAATAAAATATATATATATATATATATATATATATATATATATATTCTTTTTTTTTTCTTCTTTATTAACCAAATTTTTTTTTTAAAAAAGAGGGACCTGGCATGACATGGGACCTGACAGAGCAGACAGTTACAACAATAAAAACTACAATAGAAAACTACATTCATACATTACACGTCAAACAAAACAGAACCAGAAACACTAAGACAAGATTAGTTAAATAGGAGCAGTAAATTTTCAGTCACATTTCCTGAGGCTACTTCTTTCTTGGTGCATTAACAAGGCCTTAGATTCCTCCACCCAGCTCTATTCTTACTCTAGGAACAAACATTTTATGGAACTCCTGAGAGTGCAGATCATGAAGACTGCAAGACCTGATCAAGTATGTAGTCAGATAAGTGGGAAGTTATAATAATGACAAAAAAAAATCATTTCATTTTAATACATTGCATTGTTTATTTTTAACAATTCTAAACTCTTGTGCTATTTTAAAGGTCTATAGTTTAAAATGTTATTTAAAAAACACTTGCCACTAAACCAGTTGTTTAAAGTAAATACATACATTTAGTTATATTAACATGGAAAAACTGTTCTTTCCACCTCACAAGACACATTTTTTTCTACTTAAGCAGGCCTGTGTGTGTGTGTATATGTTAACTTGTATTTATTTTTTAATGCCTTAAGACACTGTAGACCTACATAGTTTCTTATGTTTTCATCTCTTTTGATGAGAACACCGAGTTTACATGTAAATAAATGTGCTACATAAATAAAATTGACATAGACGGTGACATTATACAGTCACTGTAATTCACTGAGCTATTATTTTTACTTCTGTAATTTTTTTTACCTAATTGGATTATTTTGTCTCGTCAGCTTGTGTTTTATTTTATTTAACACACTACTTTGTTTACATTTTTATATAGGTTGTGCTAAAATAAAAAGAAGTGTAGTGGACGGGCCTATACTTCAAAAAAAGTGAAAAATACAAATACCCAGGAAAAGTACACTTATATATACATTTGTACTTTTTAGTTTGCAGTATTTTTACACAGTGGGGCTGTTGTACAGCTGTTCCTAATGTATACAGGTATTAAAGTCACTGGACCTTTAAATTAAAAAGCGCTCTTTTCTCTCTGCAGCACTCAAACCTCAGACGCGCCGTGGTGCGCTTCATTCGGGCGACCCCGTGTCCCGAAACGCGCGCACCCCCGAGCTCCAGGCGGGACTTCCTTTCTCCTGCGGATGCGCTGATATTAGGGTGAGCAGGCAGAAAGGGCTTGGTCGGGGTGTCACCGGTCTATCCGTGCGCCTCTGGACAGCAGATGACCTGGCCGACGACGCCGCTGCCGCTGAAGCCCCGTAGATGAATCTCCTCCTCGGCTATGCTGCCCTGAGAGCGCCGCGAGTATCCGCCCCGCCAAAATGTCTGATGTCAACAAGACTATTCAGAAATGGCACGCCAGTTTTAAGAAAGGCACAGACTTTGACTCGTGGGGACAATTAGTGGAGGCTATAGATGAGTACCAAATGTAAGTTGCATTCAACATGTGTGTCCTATGTGTCCACAGCGCTGGTTTATCCTGAACGTAGTCTGGGCGGTGTGCTTCTTTTTTTTTTCCCTCTGTTTTTAAAAGCCGCCCGTCCTTAAAATCTGCATGCAGACATGTAGGAGACAGTAGGTGCAAGAAGTTAGCCTGTGAGCTGTCTGTCAGCTCTCGGAGCAGTAAATAAACCCTACCCATCCATGACGTGATGTGGCAGTTGTTGCAGTGGGGAGCAGATGTGATGCATCCCAGCTCCATCCACAGCAACACTTTGGAGTTTAAGGGAGAGTCCTTCCGTGAGCCTGTCATGGAAAATCGGCCGGAGCTGCGAGCAGTCTGTTTCATTATGTGTCATGCAATGCAGAAACGGGCCAGTATTCCTCAGAGTGTTGGGAAACAGTCAGCCACACCCTCTTATTGTTATGGGTGGGTTTCATCTGCTGAGAGAGGAATAGTTTCTGCTTTTTAGACCAGATCTTTGTCTTTGGAATTTCTTTAACATGTGACCAGCTTCTGACCTAATTAATGTTTTATTTAAAACTGCACCAACAATGCAAAATCTAGATCCCGGCAACAGCGTTTATTGACCGCAGGGGGGCGCAGAGACGCACACTTTACCTCACATGCGTCTTCCAGAGTATTGCAGTGAATCATGAACGCGTCTAACTGTGTTTCGTGTGGGTTCATTTAGTCTAGCAAGACAACTGCAAAAAGAGGTCCAGTCAACAAATTCATCAGACTTCACAGAAGAGCAGAAGGTAATCATTACATCCATCTGCAGCATCTGCACAGGAGTGTCTGACACTTTGCTTAGACTAATAAGTTTTTGCTTTCTTTTTCTTTTAAAGAAAACTCTGGGGAAGATCGCAACATGTCTGGAGATGAGAAGTGCCAGTTTGCAGGTTTGTATATGAGTCTACACGAAGAAAGTGGTCACATCCAGGTTTTCATAGATGCTGAGGTCATCTTTATTAAATTATAATTTGAGCAATATGCATACAGTACTGTGCAAAAGAGCCAGACTTTTTTTTAAAGTGCTGTTGAGCAATCGTTCTCCAGGCTTTCGGAAGTTCTTTCAAAGTTTTTCTCCAGACATTGGCTGCTTTTTCACTCATTTTCAGTCCAGTCTTTGTACCTGACACTTTCAGAGAATGTTTTTTGTGAATGAATCATTCAAGCATCAGAAAGGGCAACTTAAAGGATGAACCAGCTTTGAGTCTACTCAAAAAAAAAAACCAATCTTCATGTTGTATCTTTAGACACTTTGTTACTAGCAGCCTGTCACAAAAACACAATTTATTCCCTTTTTTTGAATTCATGAAAGATGCCAAAGATAACACAGTTTGGCAAACATAAAATAGGATTTTTGCACCAACAAGGTGATTCCAAAGGAGCTATTAGCTGAAAACTTGGCATATTTCAGCATGGTGTGCAGTGTGTCCTTAAAAACAGTTGGACAGGAAGAGGACAAAAGGCATGACAGGCCTAAAACACAAAACACTATCTGAAAGTCATGTCCTTAAGAAATAGCAAAAAAACCAAACAAAATCACATAGGTCCTGAGAGATGCATCTGGCCCTTCAGTTGATCTATCTACTGTTCACTGAAGCCTCATTATCATTAATTATAATCATTAACAGTGATTGCCTACGGCCATCTGTAAAACATGGGGGAAGGTCTGTAATGGTTTGGGGCTGCATTTCAATCGATGGTGTTGGAGATCTTGTCAAAACTGCTGGAATTATGAACACAGAAAAGTACTGTCAGATTTTGACCCATTATACAATGCAATCTGGAAAGTGTCCTTTCCCCCCCCAAACACACTGCTAATACAGTAAAAACATACCTGGATAGAAAAAATACACACAACAGAACACTATCAGTAATGGACTGGCCTCTCCAGACCTCAACGTTACTGACGCAGTGTGGGGTCATCATACAGCGAATGGAACAAAAGGCAGAAACATCCAAAGGAGCGCTTTGAATGTCCTTCAAGAAGCCTGGAGAACTATTCCTGAAGACTACTGAAAGAAATTACAAGAAAGCTGCCTAAGAGAGTTCAGGCTGTGTTGAAGAATAAAGGTGGTCACACCAAATACTGACTTTGTACAATACTAGTAAGCTAGAAACCTTTTTTTTTTTTTTGCCTCATGTACTGTATTCTATGCATGTTTGCAGATGTTTCAATAAATCGCTGCACCTAGTTCCCGTTTTTCTAGTAAATTATAAAGGAAATGGGGGTAGCTCAACTTTTTTTGCAGAGTGCTGTAATTTCTTTTACATTCACTCCCTGTGAAAGAAAAAAAAAAAGGAAAAAGTACTGAACATTTCCTTTGTCTGGTTTTCCGCAGTGCACTCAGTCAAAGGAAGAGTTCAAGTTAGAAGACCTGAAGAAACTGGAAACCAGTAAGTGTATGACTGGGGATTTTTCCTTGCTCCAAATGGGCCTCTGAGGGGTGACTGCACAAAAGCATGATTGGTCTGTGTACAGTTAAGGTAGTGAGACTGTGTTACCTTATTTGACAGAAATTTCTGAGCATTGTACAAACAAATGTGTTTAAAATGTTGATCTGGCAATTTAAAAAAAAAATTTTTTTTCCCTTTGGCTCTGGCCAAATCCTTTATAAGTGGTGGAAACAGTTTCTCTATGTAGGAAAAACACTGATGGAAAATATACTGGATATTCTGACATGTTTTAATAGTGATATAATCCAACTTTACACCTTTTTCTTCAACAGTAATTAAGAATGTACTCACCTACAACAAAGAGTTTCCTTTTGACGTCCAGCCAGTGCCATTAAGGTAAAAATGCATCACTGGGATTATTACTGCTTTGAGCTCATGTTTTACTGTATGTCCTGCTTGAGCAGGATATACAGAGTTCATGTGTCATTGTGTCTCAACGTTATTTGCTTCGCCTGCATTTCCAGCCATTCTGAAGTAATACAATAAAAGAATAATGAATAAATCAACATCAGTCACGTGATCCACACGAGCTTGGAAAATTTTACCTTTAGGTCTCTAAAAATAAGACAAGGAACAAACTGGCTACAGTCTGTGAAGGTGGTCACAAGCTTTAACGATTTTCCTCGCAGGGATCTATGAAGTCTTATCAGTTCTTTAAATCAGGTGATCTTTTTTAATTTTTGCCATCAGGAAAATCTTTGCTCCAGGTGAAGAGGAGAACCTCGAGCTGGAGGAGGAGGAGGATGCTGCCGCAGGAGCAGGTTCAACAGAAGCTTTTCCACCACGCGCTCCTGGTATGTTACACCTGCTAACCACCTGCTTGAGTTCACCTGTCACTGTGACATGTCGTGTTTCGGAGGACCATTTGACTGTGTGTGTGTTTTTTTTTGTCCTTTCTCTCGGTGATGTGCATGCCTTCATCCCTGCCTTCCTGCTTCATTTGCAGCTTTGCAAGGTACGGCTTCACGAGTGAACGGCGTCTGAATCTGCCCTTTATTGCATGACTGACTGAATAATCCTGCCTCATTCACAGTTCATTTTAGAACTAGATGCATATTTGTGACTGGAGGGTAAAGTTAATGATTTACTCTTATACCAACAGAATGATTTTCCATTGACTTTGGACAAACAATCCCCCCCCCCCCGAGCTCATTTATTACACTGATCTTTCTGAAAATATACAGTTGTGGTCAGAAGTTTACATGCACTCATTTTGGAATCTGCAGTCCTGGATCTTCACCAAGTTCCTTGGACTTCCCCATTGTTCTGAATATTGGTCAATCCTACGAGTGCTGTCAAAAAAATCATTTTGGTGCTGGCAAAGAGACACTACCAGCTGTAGTCAATAATGATCACTAACGAGAATTTAATAGGCCTTGCCAAGTTAAGATGTTTTAGAGCCTTTGGCACCAATTATTAAAAGATTGGAGTGTAAATATATATTTGAGCCTGTATGTGTACTTTTGACCCAGTGTGGCACCCAATTCTTGTTTGTTAAAGCCATTAAATGCGTATGCTGTACAATCACCCCACCCTGGAAAAAGAACGGTTCAAAGAAATCATTCAAAGCCCAAAATTGCCATGACATTCATGCCCATGATGAGTGCCTGTAAACTTCTGACCACAACTGTATCACCCTTATAGAAAGTCAGTGGTGACCTTGTCTAAAAATGTTCACATGCAGTGCTCCCAGATTTAATGCAACACAAAAGGAGCGCAACAAAAGCTGCATCCACGTTAATCATGATGAAACCAAAACCAAACTTCTATAAATGGTGACTGACACCAAGTACACAGACTTCCACTGTAGGGAGGAATGGTTAGAGCTGCCCCCTTTTTTTTTTCCTTCTGTATTTACAATGGATCAAATAACTATGAGTAATGTGAACGGAGCAGCAGCCATCTTGGCTCAAATCCCAGCAGTTACTTGAAGCCTGGATTGAAATGAGCCATAACTTTAATTTCATTGGTCACAGGGGCTTAAAACACACGTGCAGGACTGCTAGTCAAATCCAGTTTAAAAAAAAAAAAACACTGTGAAAGTTGGTAAACTTTGCCCCAAAATTAAGTTTAAAACCGCAACATGATTGGATCATGTGGTTCTCATTTCCACTGTTGACTGGCTTGTTGCTGTTCTTTTGAGGATGCTTTGTGTTGTGTCTCCTCCTGTTTTAATGTCTCTGGTTTAGCTCCTTTCAGCAGCTTGTCTGTTGACTGCTACAGCTTTCTTTTTTTTTTTGGTTCATTTTATTTCCTCTTGTCCGCTTTGTTTCCGGCTGCAGCTCAATATTTATTCAGTAAAAGAGATTTAAACCACTGTAAACTAACTGCTGAACACCAGTCTGCTCGTAAATAAAGTTACCAACAAGCTCATGAACGAAACCATATATTCATTAGTAGATGGCCGGGGCCAAAACACAGCTAAAAGGAGAGTGGACAAAAACATCACTTCAAATGTTTGATTAGAAATGTGTAAAACTGGTTTTCCGACATGAAACCTTTTAAAAACTGGTAATTCTCCAAAATCAGTTAATCAATAAATGCAGCTTTTGTATTTAATCCGCAGCATAACATCTGACCTTTGTTCTTTTTACAGGTACCTTGTTGCCACGGTTACCCTCAGAGCCTGGGATGACACTGCTTACAATAAGGATCGAAAAAATTGGGCTGAAGGATGCCGGGCAGTGCATTGATCCCTACATGACCATCAGCGTCAAAGGTACAGATCCCACAGCGCGTGGTTTAAGACCTTCACAGCTGCTACTTTCAGATTAGGCACACCCTCTTTGGAACTGTACTCCCACACACTCTGCCCTGTACATGAAAACCTCTCCACCTTTTTCCTGTGCCTGCAGATTTAAATGGTGTCGACCTGAACCCGGTGCAGGATACCCCTGTGGCCACCAGAAAGGAAGACACATACATTCACTTCAGTGTGGACGTGGAGATCCAGAGACACGTGGAGAAATTACCAAAAGGTAGTCTCCTGACATCCACCAGGTTCACAGCATGCTAAATAATTAGTGTGATTGGCTCAGTGGTTCTCCAAGTAGAAGGTACGGAACGAATAGCCGACTCTGCAGGAGGCAGAACAGAGGCCCACTGGCTAGCTTTGAATTCTCCAGACTACTATTAACTTATGATTAATTATTACTGCACTATTCTCACATAGGTGAAACATAAGCAACAAAAAAGATGGATGTCGCCACCATGACCTGCTTATGAATCTTTACGGTTGCTGCCATGCTATTTATTTATTTTTTTTGAAGCCAGAGGTGATTGTTTTTGGATGAAGGAATGGAGTGCTAACACAGAAAGCTTCGTCATCAAGCTGCTAACATAAATTGTGCTAGCAAGATGCACGGACACACATATTGGCTAATTAGTGCTAAGTAACAGACTAATAAAATACTAGTATTTCACTCACCAGAATTGAAGCACAGTTTGGATGTATCACACAGGAAGCAATGTTGACGGTCAGATAATTCAATTTAAAAATGCTTCAACCAAGCGCGTAATTTGCGGGGGGGATAGGGGGTTATGACCCCCCCCCCAATAACCTGATCCAATCACAATACCCCCACCCCCCGCCAATAAAGTCACATCATTTCGATTTACAAAAAACATCTTACATGAATAACATGTTAATTTCTTTATTCATTGTCAATTTTGGGTAAAATACTAGCATGTTTAATCATTTGGTAATGTAACCCCCCCCCAAACTTGGTATCACCCAACCCGCTTTCTCTACCAAGCTTCACCGTTTGCTACACAGCTGCAACTCTCTTGTTATCTTTTTGGTAATTTTGACCTGATTTCAAAATTTACAATGTCACATTTGTACATTTAAGCATAATTGCTGAAAATGACATGAAGGATTTAGTCTGCTCTTGTTTAATTACTAATGGCTATATTTGTGGAATTGTGTCGTAATTTCTCTTAGCCAAATTATAGTGCACCAGGTAAATGCATACATTTGGAAAATCAAGAAATTTAGGTGTGTCATATAATAGATTGTAAAAGTGTAAAATATTTGTTACTGTTGGAAGAAATGTGAAAAATGTAAGCCTTTTCTTAATTGTTGAAGGTGCAGAGTAAATACAAAGAAAGTTAAATAAATACATAGTAAAAGCATTACAGTGTATTTCTAATACGGTTACCCCAAAATCTCCTGAATCCTTTCAGAAAAGTAAACGATTTAATAAATAAATAAATGGGCAGAGAGCTTAACCCCCCCCCCCCAATGTTGGACCCAAAGTTACACTTCTGTGTCTTCAACAACACAAACAGACGGGAGGTCGAGTCCGGTCATTCCAGTTAGCGCAGGTGAAACCTGGCAAACAGTGACTGGCTACAGCTACCTGTGTAGGAGCACATGTCAGCCAGACTCCAGTATCTGAGAGGAATCCCCACTCAGCCCACTCATAGTTGTTATGAAGTGGGGAAACTATCCACAGAGGGCAATTTAATGCTTTTTTTTTTTTTCAAACACAAGTCTATGGGATTGACTCACTTTTGGAGCCAGCCTCAAGTGGCTGCTAGAGGAACTGCAGTATTTTGGCTTGGTCCAACCACTGGAGAACAAAATGCTCTCCTTAAGGCAAAATTTTGGGTTAGTATCTCGACACTTCCGCTTAATAACTTGAAATTTCAGTTTACTCGGAAGTTTGAGTAATCGAACATTTAGAGTTGTTAATAAATATTTTTTTTCTTACTTGTGCTTTACTTAAAAATAAAGTCACACTTAAAAAATCTTATAAGGAGGAATAAAGAATTTTTTTTTTTTAAACAACAGAAACTAAACTCAAACAAGAGAACTCATCCCACCCAACTAACTGAATGTAAAAATAATGATTAGAGCTCTTTAAACTGCTTGTTAATAATGTTGCTCATAATAATTATCATAATAAAGACATTTATGCTTGCAGCTTAGGGCAATATACCTTCTGTGCACACAGTTCTGCTGAGACACTTTTTGATTTAATGTGAGTGGGATTGTGTGTTCATATTCTCCTCTTAACATCTGTGTTACATTTAAACTTTTTTCCAGGAGCAGCTATCTTCTTTGAATTCAAGCACTACAAACCCAAAAAGAGGTTCACCAGCACAAAATGTTTTGCCTTCATGGAGATGGACGAGATCAAACCCGGGCCGATCGTAATTGAGCTGTGAGTCCCCCACCCACCCCGACCACCCGATGAGCGTTTCCAGCGATAAGGCTTCAGGCCTTTCTTCTTTCGATCGTGAAGTAAAAGCTGCTTCTGTGTTTATTTTCAGGTACAAGAAGCCCACAGACTTTAAGAGGAAGAAACTGCAGCTTCTCACAAAGAAACCACTTTATCTCCATCTCCATCAGACGTTACACAAAGACAGCTAAGTCGGACCACACCTTGAAGCGCCTCACCCACGCCCGCATCCAGCAAAGCGTGGTGTTCCCCCTCATCACATCTAGCAATACTAAAAACAAAGCTGTTTTTTTTTTTTTTTTCGTGAGTATTTGAAGAAAGTAAAGTGAACTGAGCCAGATTCCTGTGGCATCAGCTCAAACTCAGATTTTGAAGTTTCTGATTTTGCTGTGACGTGCAGGAAATGCCACATTTCCATAATAATCCAGCAGTAGCATGTTCAAACCACCTCACCTTCAGTCTTCCTTAGCTCACTGATCTTTGGGAAACGGGGACACGCCGTGAGCATCTGCAGGTGCCTAACTCGAGCTGAAGCCTTCAGAGTTCAGTTTAGACTTTTAAGTAAAATTCAGCAGAACAAGGAAGATATTGGATAAATTAAAGGCAAAACGGCGACAGCTTGTTTGCTCCATTGAGCCGCAAAGTTCTTCTTTTTTTTCTTTTAAATTCTGATAGTCCAGGATGGTCTGTGGAGTCCAGGGTGCATTAAAATGAAAAACTTTTATAATTTTTTTTTTTTTTTTTTTAGTTATGAACAGGTTGTAGTCATGCATCTAAAAACAGATATAACAGGTAACAATGACGATGATTCCTGATGTTTCCTCGATTTGTCTTAAAACTAGTGAATTAACAGCAGAAATTTAAAGAGGAATTAACCTGACAAAGAATCTGTTTCCTGTCTGCTGCAGACTCTGTCTCGCCTTTTTATTTCCAGCTCTAACATTTACAGCTTCTGATTTTTAGCAGCTTTAATTTAAAGACGAATCTCATTTTTATTTAGGTGTAGTTTGACGTTTTGTGAAATTCCTTTATGTGCTTTCTTGCAGAGATTCAGATGCAACTTTTATCCCTGTAAAATAAATCTGAAGCTACCACCAGCTCTCTTAAGTAACATGCTGTAAGTTTGGCGCCCTTCCCCCCGCGAACAAAAAGGAAAAAAGTCAAACTATATCTCTTTAAATGTACACTCACTGGGCACTTTATTAGATGCAGCTTGGTAGTACTGGGTTGGATCCCTGTTTGCTTCAAAGCTGTCTTAATTCTTCATAGCAGAGGTTCAAAAAGGTGCTGGAAACATTCCTCTGAGATTCTGAGCCTTACTGACATGATAGCATCACAGAGTTGCTGCAGATTTGTCAGCTGCACATCCATGATGCAAATCTCCCGTCCCACCACATCCCAAAGGTGCTCTACTGGATTGAGATCTGGTGACCATACAGGCCATACAGCGAACTCGCTGGCATGTTCAAGAAACAAGTCTCAGATAATTTGAGCTTTGTGACATGGTGTGTTATCCTTCTGAGAGTTGCTTTTCTGCATACCTCGGTTATAACAAGTAGAGTTACTGTTGCCTTCCTGAAGGCTTGTAGCAGTCTGGCTCCTCTGACCTTTGGGATCAACAAGACATTTCTGACCATTCTGTGTAAACGCTAGAGGTGGTTGTGCAGGAACATTTCAGTAGATCAGCAGTTTGTGAAGTACTCAGACCAGCCCGTCTGCCATGCCAGATGTGCCTAATGAAGTGGCCAGTGAGTGCGAGCCATGCAAGCATTGTGCCATATGAAGTCACAGCATATCCTTGAAAAAGACATTTTTTCTTTATGATTAAACTAAGCTCAGTCATGTGCTGCACCGCAGACTCCATAGTGGTTTAGAGTGTAATCACATTCAGTTTTATTAATTTTAGATGTGCCATCATCGGTTACATATACAGTAGCATCTGTAAAGTTGTAACACGTGTAAAGCGATGCATGTTAAAAATTTGGTTGGGTTTGTCAGAAAAGTTCACATTTCTGATTTAAAAAAAATAAAAATAAAAAATTAAAACGCCTCCATAAATCTGACAGTGGCCACATGTCAGTGATAATGTGTCGGTATGGATTAGGGTCTTAGAAATGCAGAGTAAAAAGAGTAAAACGGATGCAGCATGACTTGCATACTGTGGACGTGCCTCCTTGTGAGCCAGATATTTAGCACCAGTTTTTTGTGTCTTCTCAAACAGATATGCAGTGATGGATCACGTGCTGCCAGAACCAGAAAGAGGGTTTTAACCCAGTGTTATTTTGCAGATTAAACGGCGGCTGTGTGCGAAGGGGATTATGTTCAGAGGATGCGTCTTTATTGCCTGTTAAAGGACAGAACTGTTCTCACCTGCTTGTTGTTTTCTTAGTCCAAAAAAAAAAAAAAACCCTCTCTTCTCTAACTCTTTGCATCTTTTGTTTCCCTTTTGACTCTATAGATGTTCTTCACTAAAACATCTTGTAATTTTTGATTTTTAGATTTTATTTTTGTAATGTCACAAAAAAAAATCTGGACTGTAAATTAACTGTAAAATACACTAACTGACAGTAACTGTGTGTATGTATGAAGTGCTCTGATGTGGCAGGACTGAGAGCTGTGGAGTGTTTTAGTTTTGACAGATGGAAGGAAATTGTATCAAACATTTACAGCGTGTTTAATTTCTAATAAACTAAGAAACGAGGCAGCGTGTTGGATTATTTCTTCCAGAGCTTCGTTGCTGAATCAGCTTGTGACAGATTTATTTTGGCATTAGACGGTGTGTGCCTTTTTTTTTTTACTCACTTGGCTAAACTTTAGAGGGGGAAAATCCAGTTGCTGAGATGCTTCAGTTCAGTGTAGTGTGTTCATCTGCTGGATTATTCTCTGATCATGCTCTGATCCAGGAACCCTCTGTGATCCATGTCTTTCCTACAGTGGTGGTCAGAAGTTTACAGGCTCTCATCATGAGCATGAATGCTTTTAGATGATTTCTTTGTTCTTTTTCCAGGGTGGGATGATTTACAGCATACATCTTTAATGATTTAAATTCAAACTTGTGAACCTAATTCTTTTGTATTTTAATTTTGGATTTTCTGTAATCCACACAGACTCAAGTATATACACACACAAAATTATTTAATAAGTCATGCTGAAGCTTCTAAAATGTCTTTGAACTTGACAAGGACTATTAACTTTTCGTTAGCCATCATTATTGACTACAAATGGTAGCATCTCTTTCATTGGATTGACCAATACTCAGGACAATGGTAAAGTCCAAGGAACTCTGAAGCAAGTGAAGATCTAACAAGGAGAATTGTAGTTTCACAAGTTAGGATGCTCTCTTGGAGCCATTTCTAAACAACTGCAGATTCCAAGATCATCAGTTCAAACAGTTGTATGTCACCACTTTGCCAAGGTTTGGAAGAAGACCCAAATTGTCACCCTCAAATGAGAGGAAGTTGGTTGGGATGTTCAGGAACAACCAAGGCTCAAGCCTGGGAACTGCTGGAACACCAGCGTCATCGTCCACAGCGAGGCAAGTTTTACATTGCCATGGACTGAGGGTGCCAACGAAGAAAAAAGCTCCTGCTCCAAAGCTGACACCTTCAGACTTGACTGAATTTGCAGCTGCCCAGATGGACAAGCCAAACGCCTTCTGGAGAAAAAATATTTATGGTCAGATAAGACCAAGATTGAGCTATTTGGCCATAATGACAAGAGGTATGTTTGAAGGAGTAATGGTGAGGCTTTCAAACCTAGGAACACTACGAACGGTCAAGCGTGGTGGTGGTAGCATCAAATCAACAGCTAGATGGTTAAAACCTGGACATAATCGAGTGTTCCAACAGGACAGTGATCCCAAACACTCAACAAAACAGATTTTGGAATGGATAAAGCAGGCTGACATTAAGCTTTAATGACTAATAATAATAACAACTTAGATTTGTACAGTGCCTTTCAAGAAACCCAAGGATGATTTTAAAAAAAGCTATAGTTTGAAGGCCTTGTTGAAGAGGTGACTTTTGAGGAGTTTCTTAAGAGCCCAGTGATGGGGTGTTGCAGAACTTAGATGGAAGCGAGTTCCAGAGCGTGGGGCTGCCACACTGAAGGGTCTGTTCCCAAAGGTATGGAGACCCATAGCTGAGGATTGCAGCATCTGAAAGCGCCCCTCATTACACATCTGAAGTTCAGATGTGTAATGAGGGGCCAGGACATTAAAGGCTTTATAAGTGAGGAGGATCTTGTAAGTGGTGTGTGTGATCTGTTGCCAGAGCTTGGTGTGTTAGAAGCCTGGCAGATATGTTCTGGACATACTGGGCTTTACTGGAGATCCCAAACAAGATTAAATTAACAATTCTGTTATTTTGCAAAATAATTTCTAATATTGGCACAGAGTTGTCCTTTTTGTTTTTTTTTATTCTGTCTGTCTGTTTTAGTGGATAACCATAAGTTTATAGATTAATATACTGAACTTTGCTGTTAAAACTTTTCAAACCCCAAAAATAAAACTATTTACCTTGAAAATGACAGGTAGAAAATGAAAACATCAGCATGGACACATGAATGGTAAGATATTTTATGTAGCTGAGCTGTCAGTTTATGCTTCTTTTACATCATTTGTTAGGTCAGATTTCAGTTAAAAAAGGAAGCAAGAAGGTTTCCGGTTCAAATCTCCTGGTTGGTCAGGGGCTTTCTGTGCAGGTTACTTCTGGGTAGTTCAGCTTCATGAATGTTTGGCTAAATGTGGCTTGTAGTTTAAAGAAGGTGATCAGGAACACTAGAAAAGTACTTGGGCACTGACATGGTGCTGGTACCCTATCAAGAAACTGATCCAGGTATTTCCACCAAGCTGGCACCACAAAGTTAGTATCACTGACATCAATGGCTATAGGAGCAGCTACCATCAGGAAATTACCACATATTCCCAGATGCATGCCACAAAACTACCCCATTTTTTAATTACATAACATTCAATCCTCAAAAAGCACAAATTAAAATTTCTTCTTTGACAGTGAGAAGCAGAGTGTGTCTTCACTCATTCATCATAATGAGTGAAGACACACTTTACTTAGTAGTGGAGTAAGTGGAAAATCACTGTGAACATTCACATGAACTCCCACTCAAGCCAAATAAATAAATTGGAAAATCTGAGAAACTTTTGGTTCACAAGTGGCCAAGGTATTCACGTCATACTCAGGCACATGGCAGGTCAAACTAAATATTTGGTTAACTGAAAGAGATTTTTGATTAATGGTGCAAATTCATGTATTTCAAATAATTTTTTCCTCATATTTAATTTAAAATACAGCATTATGTTGTAACAGTTTCCCTCCACATGGTGGGATCTGGATTAGTTACAAAAGTCACTTGTTAGCTGTAATCCAGACAAAAACGCGGGCAATTAAATACCAGGAACAGCCATCAACACAATGCTTAAACACTGAGTAATAAAATGTAACACATTATCTTTGTAACGTCCGTGTTGTTTTCACATTCTGACTTAAAAGCACATGAACTTGTTGGTGGAATAACTTTCCAGGTCAGGAAATCTGATTATCTGAGCTTTTCTGTCCCCGTCCCACCAACAGTACAATCGCTGAGTAGCAGACAGTAAATATGGAACAGCAGCTTTCAGGCCAACATGTTTCTGCGACAGCACAGATGTATGCCTTACTACCTCACACATATTCCTCATCACACATGCTGCAAAGCTCATGGAGCGTGCAAAAACATCCCCCACATTAACATACCACAGACAGCTTTTATATTCTTTATTAATAAAAATTCTACCAACATAGTAAAATAAGTTATACATCTGGCCGTCAAATTACACATTTGCTTTGAAGTTCGTATTAAGCGAGAGCTTTGGGAAAAATGATGGTATTCCTGAAATGCTAGAAGCTAAACCTCCCTCCTGTTTCTCCATTAAAAAATAATTTCCACAGGAAATGACATTAAAAAAATCTGCCCCTTTAAAAATTATAGCTATATAGTTTCCTTAAAGATCAACACAAATGAAAATCTGGCATAAAATGAAGTGTTATTGCACAAGAGGCTGTTTAGAAAAGTGGCAACCCTTCCAGCTCACATTTCAGACATAATTCATCATTCTTCAATCTACGGGCCTAGCTGTAAGAAAAAATCTCCTTTTGAACAGAAATATGAAAATAATCAGGATCTTTGTTTGGACTAGATCTGGGTTGTTATTGTGATAAGTTTAGGTAACGGGGTGCTCGAGTCCTCTGTCGTAGCTGGTGGCATTTTTAAGGCTTGACCATCGCTGGCCTGGCTGAGTCCTGAGGGGCCTCCTGCTTCACGTGCAGGTCCTGTCTGGGGACGCTGTGAGCGCCTACTGAGTTCTGGAGGGCATCAGGTGCAGGCTGGCCATAAGCATCACCAGGGTGAGATGGGGGACCTAGAGGGAAGTCACGTGGTCCTGGGAAGCGCATGTCAGGAGGGACAGGTGGACGTGGTCCCATGGGGCCACGGACACCTAAACAGGACAATCAGAGGAAAATGACTGTCATGAGGAGAGAAAAGCACCAAAGACTTCCCAAGTGCTCAGTAGTTGGATAAAAATTAATGACATACAGAGAGTGACAAATATATATAATTTTTTTTTCCAGTGCATCTGCAGTGGTTTGTACTGCTTTCAGGAAATAAACAGCCCTGCGATCTAAACAAACGCCTTCGCCTCCTTCTGCATCAGTGCCTTCCTACACAGACTTTACTTACCCAAGTATATGAACGGCCACCTGAGTATGTTTGGCAGCTCATTCCAGCATTTTCTGTTTTAAAATCAGCATCACACCAACATCTGCATTAGATTTACTACTGGACAATCCCCTCTCTCTTATTCTGAAAGTTCAGCTGCTGCTAACCTGCTAGCCCTGGCCCTTCCTATTTCATGTTAGTCAGCCAGGAGAAAAACTACTCCAGCACATCTACGCCGGAGTATCTGACCAAAAATATCTGCAGAGGAGAAACTTATAGATGGTATTATTTAAAAATAAAGAGGAGATGCACATACACTGTGCATGAAGTCCCTCTCCTGCTACAAACAGAATCTAAATCTGCCAAAAACAATGAAAGCAGGAATGCAACCACATACTAGTTAAAAATGAAGAGCTGATAAGTTGAACTATATAAATCACTTCCTTGTTAGGTTTAATACACATGTTGAAGACCAAGTAAGGCTGGTCTGGTATGACCAAGAGCTTATGGTGGCTAATCTCAATAGACTTTTAGATGTGTTTTTTTTTTTTTAAACTCATGTGGCACCACTGCACTATTTTTTCCTCATTCACCATTATGCTATAATCGCCCTTTTTCTGTTTATTTAGCTGTTAGTCATCATATTTTATAAAAATCTCACCTGAAGCACTGCAGGTAGTGACTAATGTACAGTCTCTCTCTCTTGGCTTAGCCGTGGCACTACATTTAGAGCTATTTAGCCTGATTAAAGTCAGCTGTGATTCACGTCTAACAGCTCGCTGGCCTCAGCTCTTCCTCTACATGCTGAACTGGAACCTGAACTGAAGAAGACTGAAGACACAGCGACACAGCTAACAAGCAGCAATTTCTGTGTGCCAGGTGTCTTTGGAGGGATGAACTGCTGCATTTTAACTGGCAGTTCAACTACTCCATGTGTGCCAGTGCACTTAACACTCAACACTAACAATTTTATATGAATTTTTTCCATTTTGGCTAAAACTCAACAGCCAAAAAAAAAATAGAAAGTTGGACACATAAAGAGATCCAGATCAGGTTTATACAGTATTGAAGTGTTGAAAATTAAACAAAACACTGAACATACCCTGTGGAGGAGGCATTGGTCCAAAGTGATGAGGCAGAGGGGGACGGAAGTGTGGTGGGGGTGGACCCCGAGGATCAATAACTGGGCCGGGGCCTGGCCTGGGGGGAATTGCAAGTCCATTGGCGGGTCCAAACTCTCCTCCCATTTGTCCAGGCAGGGGCATACCTGGGTGTCCATTAGCTGGTAGGGGAGGACCTTGAAGAGGAGGGGGACCAGGTGGGAGGTGGTAAGGGCCAGGTCGTAGCTGTCTGTAGGGCATGGGTGGTGGCAGACGACCAGGGGGTCCAGGAGGGAGCACCGGGTCGTGCGGTCCAGGACCAGGTGGAAGTCCATGGACCATGGGGCCAGGTGAATCCCTGATTGGTGATGCTATGAAGGATCCCGGGCCCTGTAAAAAGAAAATGAGTATGAAAATGAGAAGTGACAATTTTCACAAGAGTACACATAGGTTAACACTTTGTCATGCAGTGAAGTGATCCCAAAACCACACAGTGCATTTAACCAGGGTTTAATCACATGACCAGTAACCACATTCCATGATTATTTGGATGAGAGAAAAAAAAAGCCATTTTCATAACATCTTGATATCTGACACATACTTAGGGATTTCTCAAAATCCCAATATTTCCAACAATTGCTGCTTCTATCAGTGCTGTGAGATGAAAACACACCGAGCCTAAAACATGTTTAGTCAGCCCAGGAGAAGCAAAAGCCTTTAATCCTTTCCCATGACTGCACACACCAACACCTGGACTGACAGCATCTGTACTCACTGCCTCTGGACTCTCTGTGGAGACCTCAGCCTGAGTCTCTGTTTTTATCTGTGGATCTATTGCTTGTGTCTGTTTCAGAGTAGGACAAACAAAGTAGGCAGGAGCTCTAAGTCTACACAATGAAGGAGAGATGGCATCACATAAAAAGGGGTTTGATGTGACTAAAAACTGACTTACAGATGCATCCAAGTTGGCTGGAGATGAGCTACGTGGGCCCATCAGGTCTGAAACAGGGGAATCGGCATTGTATTACTTAAAAGCTTAAAAACAAACATGAACTCTTTGAAATACACAGACAACTGAGGACATACCTATCCCAGAGATGTGTTTTTCAGAGTAACGACCATGAGGATCTGATGGAGGTCGAGGACCTGAGGGTAGAAGAAGACAAGACTACGAATGATCAAAACTCGTAGGACTCCACAGAGCACCTTTCCAGGGAAAACAGAGCAAGATGAAACAGAGAGACGACACCACAGGAAAGAAGTCTGAGGTACAAAACAAACTCACATTTAAATTATATTCTCTTTTTGGTGTCTTATAGTAACTTAAAATTAGCACAAAAAAAAAAAAAAAAAAATCTTATTCGTAAAAATGAACACATACAAATTCAGCTAATCTGCTTCAGCAAGGCTGCTGTTCATCCATTTTCAGGGTTTTCAATGACACTAAAGATAAAGTACATTTCAAAAAAAACAAGAAGAATCTTCCACAAGAAGCAAATGGTCCAACTGAAGGGGTGTGGGGGACAAAGAAATGCAATGCAATAGAGATGCAATACACACTAGGAAGAAATCAAAGGAAAATTGAAGGTGAGAGAGCTGAAAAGAAAAATAAAGTCAGGAGGGAAAGAGAAGAGAGATTATAAAGCATGAGGTTGGAACGGAAAAGTGATGTTCCACTTGGGTAAAAAGGAAGTGGGTGAAGCAATCCATTTGGACTCACCATACGGGTCAATTCTTCGTGCAAGTGGGGCAGAAGGAGGACGCCTGGGACCCTCAATCATTATAGGCGGGGAAGGTGCACCCCCACTCACGGGAGAGGGCCCGTATGAGTCACCTGTTATGATTGAACCATCAATTTACCAAAAGGGGGAAAAAACAACCTGCAGCTGAAAAAAACACTACAAATTCATGCAACGAAGAGGTCCTCATTCCAGGCTCTCCAAGAAAATCAAGCAAATTAACAAGACAAATATACAACCACAACAAACGTGACAAAACTGGAGTCCTCTTTTTCATCGAAAACAGCATAGACTTCTGTAGTTCTGCAGGATGAAAATAAAATGTAGGGCAAGTTGTGTCTGCTTACCTTGGCGAGGGCCTGCAGGCTGACCAGAGTTTGGCCTGAAGAGAGGAGCACGGCGCTCATTGAGCTGAGAGGTAAGTACAGCCAATCTGTGAACCGAGATAAACTGTTCACACGCAGCTAAGATGGGCCACAACTAATGGGAATTTTAATAATCTGATGAAAAATATAAGAGCAAGAGGCGATGTCTTCAAATCACTATAAGTTTGTCCAAATAAGAATCAAAAATCTTAAAAGATATTCAGTTTAAAGTCACATAAACCAGTTAAAATCTGCACATCAGAGGTGCTGTTACCACTAAATATTTTTAGATTTTTCACAACTTTCTGCGTACAATCCACCTTATTACATGCATCAAACTAAAATTCTAAGATTTCAGAACAGGTGAATAAAAACAAGGACGCTTTAATAACTCTGCCAAAACTCACTTTTCACGAAGCTTCGATGATTCGAGCTTCTCTTGATTTAGAGCTCGCTCTGCATTACGAGCGTTCACCTGGGGACAGTGCAGAGAATCAGTTCCATGCTTTGGCTTATTATTAATCTAGCACAGGCTGAATAACTATTTATAGCATATGTAAATAAATTCTGCGCAAACTTACCCAGTTTGAGTGAGTTTTGTTTTCTTGCTCTTTGATCTAAAGAAAGAAAAACACATTCAGCCAAGATTCAGGTTAGAGGAATGTTTCTGTTGCACTGGCTCATCTGTAAATATTAAGGTTAAAAAACAGTCTACCTGTTCTTTGTAGACTTCCTCAGTCTTCTTCATCTGCTCCTCCATTTCATTAATGCGCTGCCTTAAGATTTTAACCTGCTCTTCGGCTTCAAGAGCTTTCCCTCCAACCTCAGTGAGCAGATTCTCTTTGCTGCGTCGCTCCAGCTCCTCTTTTGTTAGTCTCCTGCGTGGGCACAGAAACACACTGCTTCAAACAACAGTAACCCCCCCAAGTACTCACACACACATCGACTTATGAGAGGTTTCATTTAATCATCATCATCATAGCGACAGGAAGTAACAACATTTTGAACACCGCTGAATGACTCCCGTAGGCTTCACTTACTGCTGCAGAGCGTTTTCCTTCTGCTGATACATTTCGACCATGATTTCATTTTTCTGCTGGAGGATCTTGAACTGGTTTTCAACATGGCTCTTCTCGCTTTTCAGGGTTGAGATTGCATGTTCGAGCTCCTGGTGTTGCTCTGTTTCAAAAATAGACCAAAAGAACTTTAGTGACGCATGCTCAACTGGATTATACAGTTTCTGAATAAAATTGATTAAAACCTACCTTCCAGTGCCTTCCTAGACTTTTCTTCATTCAGTAGTTTTGTCATGAAGCGATCCCGCTCTTCTTCAACGACAGTAAGAGTGGTCTGAACCTGTGGGGGAAAACAATATACACAAAAATTAAAATAACATTTAAAAAGCAAACAAACATGTAACAATCTTAATATCTGGTATAATTATAATAAACTGGAAAACATCTGTTGATTTGTTACCCTCGAAATATCCATCATCTGTTTGATTCTGTTCTTTATGGCTGTCTTCTTGTCCGTAAGAGACACTGAAAGACCAACAAAACACTGCATTATTAAACAGCGGTTTACAGAACAGCTCCTCACATTTCACTTTGTGCTGTGGAAAACACATTCATGATATTGATTAGTATTTTTTATAAACTACAAACATGTACTGTTTATGTCCCAAAATTAGTGACAGGGTTACACTTACCAGGTGCTATTTCCCCATTGGCTAAAACTTTGGTGTCACTTTTTTGTAAATCACAAGCTTCCAAATCAGACAGAAGTTCAGACAGCACCTGAAGTAGACATTTTTGTGTGAAAGTGAGCCAATAATTTAATACAGGTCAAAGAAAAAAAGAAGAAGAAGAGTTATGACAGTAGTTAGAGGGGAAAATTACCTCCACATTGTGATCTTTGAGCACTACAGAGTCCTCCAGCTCTTTCTGGGACTTTTGATAGACTTTAATCTTCTCGTTGAGCTCCGTGTGTTTTTCCTCCCAGCCTTTAATGGTGGCTTTGAGCTGTTAGTAGAGACAAGGTAAAAAGGATCAATTAAATCTCATGAAATATTCTGGCTGACAATGATATAAGACAGAAATATGCATAATTCAGAACACGCTTCATTAAAGTTTACATATTGCCTTACTGTTTTGTTCTCTTCCTTTAATGCCGCAAACTCTTTCTCTAGACATTTGTGTTGAACGTTTCGGGCATCTTCACGAATCTTGGCCTCATCGAGGAGAATAGTAGTCTATGATACACAGACAAAAGTGTTTATAAGATAAAACTAAAAGGTTACACTAATAGTACAAAATTTGCAATATGAAAATACTCTAAAAGGATTCATACTTTAGTGAGCGCTTCCTGAAACTTTTTCCTGTTGAGCAGTAGCTTCTCGTTTAACTTCTCTAATTTCTCAATCTGTTAAAAAAATTAAAAAATAGCAGCATGAATCAGAGAAGAAAAATACAAATAACAACAATGAAAAAAGCTAATTAAACAGTTACCCTGGTTTCATTTTGGAAAGTGTTTGCCCGCTCTTCCTCCAGTAGCTGTGCGTATTTGTCCTTTTCCTCCCATATCTGTTTATTCAATGTTTCTGCCTCCAAAACTTTACTCTGCAAACAGCAAGAAAAGAATTTACTGACAGCCCTTGAACAAATAACTGAGCGGCAACAAAGATTCAACACAGTTACATAAGAGTAAAGACTCTTACTGCTTACCTCTAAATCTTGCATCCTTTTCACTGCACAACTAACGGTTTCCGTTGACTGTTTTTGATTTTGTTTCATTTGTTCAGCCTTTAGAAAAAGAAGAAAACATAAATCAGATGTTCTTCTGGAGAAGCTCAGTGACATTTGATTACATTTTTTCTTTCTGCGGCTCACCTGTTTTTGGAGTTCAGCCATTTTGGCAAGAGCTTCATCTTTTTCCTTTTTGTGAGCCTGGATTTGTTCTGTGAGCTTTTTTTCATCCACTTTTCCCACAACACAGAGCACACAATCAGTGAGGACCTACACATCTGCATTTCTGTCATGTGTGAAAAATAAAGTAAAAACTTACCAAGGTATTCTCTCTTCTTTACCTAAACAAAAATCCCAAAAAGTAGTCATCAATTTGATATTGCTGTGTATAATTAGCTTTATTGTCAGACAGTGTATAATATCATCCAGCTATGTCCTAAACACAGAAAATATTATTATGTGTAACTCAATCCGTTGGGAGTTTAAGCCAGGGGGATCCAAAGCCTTATATAATCAAAGCTCATATAAACACTATTAGCATTTTATGTTGCCAAATAAACAGAGCAGCAATATCCCAACACTTACTGCCAGCACAGTCCTCCAGAAGAAGAGGGTGAAGGTCACTACTCCAATCAAAGCAGTGATGACAACAGCTTGCCAAGGACAGCCCAACAAAGTTTCTCCTGGCTTCCACTCTTCAGGCAGCAATGAAATGATCTGAAAACACAAAAAACAACCACAGCGTTCAGTCCGAAGAATGAAATTAAACTGGAAACAGATGGTTGAACTAACGCTACGCAATTAAATTATTTCCAATTACAAATGCAGCTTCCAACAGTGATGAAAACAAGAATATCGAGATAAAATGATTTTCATGGCTCTCAATTTGTCTTGTGCTAGAACAGCACTGCAATTATCCTCATCTCTAAAAATCCAGGCACACTCCCTGACAGGCTGTGGTAGATTTTCTTCAGCTCTAGCAAAGATGATGGAGAGAGATTTTCACCAACAAGAAAGGAAGAGCTGAGCAATTAATCAAATTTTCAGTTCAATTACAATTTTGGCTTCCAGACAAGATAACTAAGATAAAATAATTGTGTCATGCTTTGTATAGGAATAATTTTGCATGCCACTATGTCACATTCCCTTACTTTTGCCTCATAAAAGCCTGAGCTCAGTCCCTGCCAGGGTGTGGCATGAATACGTCGGTTCACAGTGATTTATTTTATTTAGCTCAAAGAAATCCATTCAATTAAAAAAGAAATTTCCACCATTTTCCCCCAAATCTGTGAGTAATCTTGTTCAATAACCATCATTTAAATACTGACCTAAATATTTGTGATCATGATTGTTGATAATCAAGCAGCATTAAAAAATCAAAATCAATTTAACAGGTTATACAAGGTGTAGAGGGGCAACAAATACAAACTAACATACAAACTACATAGTAATGTTTTTGTTAAATGTTCCACGAATGCAATATTTCAAAAGTCAAGTTATGTTAAATAAGAGCATTCAATAGTTATCAAAACTATTATGATTTTGATTGTTGCTGTAATTGAGCAGCCCTTTTAAACATAAATGCAAGAAGCAGCTGTATGTGAAATAAAGCAAAGATGATAAAAAAGCTCAGACAAAAAATAAACCATAAAACAAAACTAAACTAAACAAAACTGAAGAAGCTCTGATTAAGCATCAAATTAAATTTACCTTTGACTAAGATACTGTGCATTCATTTACCAAACTCTGACACTTCAGCAAAGAGTGATTTGTTGTTGGTGTTTACATCAATGTAATGGTTATTGGATCTTTAAGTGACAGACCTGAGTGTATGTACTGTTGTGACATTTTTAATTGTAACTATGTTTCCTACTACGAATTTGTCAAGGTTTTACAGGAACTGAGACAAAAATAATGGTTGTGTGGAAATACACTCACTGGCCACTCCTCTTTAATGCATCTAACTAGCCAATCGCATGGCAGCAACTCAATGCATTTAGACACGTAGACATGGTCGAGAAAACCTGCTGAAGTTTAAACCAAGCATCAGAATGGGGAAGAAAGGTGATTCAAGTGACCTTGAATGGTCATCCACATTCAGGGTTCACAGAGAATGGTCCGAAAAGGAGAAAAATAGCCAGACAGTTCTCTGGCAATTCTCCTCTGATCTCTGGCATCAATATGGAATTTTTCACCCAGACAGCTCTGAGCTGATAAGAAGGCAACAGTAACTCAGATAACCACTCATTACAATGAAGGCTCTAACAAGTGGAGTGTAACAAGAAGAGCACACAACATGTCAAACCTTGAAGCAGATCAGCTACAACAGCAGAAGACCACACTGCATGCCACTACTGCCAGCTAGTAACGGAAAACTGAAGCTACAATTCACACTGGTATCATGAGTCTGTTGATGCAAAGAACACAAAAGCACAGATCCATCCTGTCCTGTGTCAATGGTTCAGGGTGGTGGTGTAATGGTGCGGGCAATATTTTCTTGGCCCACTTTGGGCCCTGTAGTACCAACTAAGAATCATTTAAATACCACTGCCTACCTGAGTACTGTAGTTGACCATGCCCATCCCTTTATAACTACAGTGTACCAATCTTCTTTTGGCTACTTCAAGCAAGGATTATGCACCATGTCACAAAGCTCAAACCACCTCAAATTGGTTTCCTAACCATGTCAATGAATTCATGTCAATGAGTTCACTGTATGGCTTCCACTGTCATCAGATCTCAATCCAATACAGCACCTTTGGGATGTGGTTGAATGGGATTTACATGGATATGCAGCAACTGTGCAATGCCATCATGCCAATATATGGACCAGAATCTCTGTGTCCAACCTAGTATTTGCAATGTGTACATAATAAAGTGACCAGTTAGTGTATGTGATGAATAAAGGAGTAAAGGTGTAGATATAACAAAGCAAATAGATGTGTCCACACTGTCATTTGAGTCACTAAAATAGTTTTGCTGTCTAAGTGTTAACATAGAATAATACCACAAGTTGTTCTATACATACAATTTGATGTATGAAGTACTTCATATAGTACTTGACTGATTATGAAGCACTGTGTTTTACCTTTACAAGCCAGGTGTGGTTCACTTTATAACTAACCTGGTTTCATTTATGCCCAGTCATACCAAACAGTATATTAGTCCAATCTCAAAGAAAACTTTGAACTCCCCCATGAGCTGACAGGCCCAAACTCTCTCTCACTCTCTCTCTCTCTACATACATACACACACACACACACACACACACACACACACACACACACTCCATGGCTCTGATAAAATCCAGGGATTATAGCTGCATTAATACTGATGGTAAATATTAAAAGCCCGTCTTCATTTTACTCCATTTCAACTTCAATACACCATTTAACAAAGACAGGACTCTAAGTACAGTTGGATAGCTATGAAGAAGGAATAGGACAGTCAACATATACGAGACTAGGCCAAATGCGTCTAATGCTATAGGCAAGCATGGTGAGTAAATTCAGGAGTAAGAAACGTCCAAGTCATGATTATACATCAGCCATCTGCTAATTAACACGTCATGGTTAATACCAAAGGCCACAAAAGCGTAAATAATACTTCACACTGGTGTCAGTCGGGCTTTTTTTTTTTTTAAATACTTACATGTTGAAGTTCCTTTACAAAAATGGCACATAGGTGTTCCGCTTGCATGACAGGTCGGGATAACGTCTCACTCTCCATTCCCAAAGAAGAACGGAACTAGCTAGATGCTAGTTTGACAGGTATCAGCTAGCTGCCTAGCACGTTAGCTATCCACAAAGTAACTGTACCGTTAGGCTAACGCTCGGTAACCGGCAGCGTTAAAGTCTCCCGTAAAAAACAAAACAAAAAAAACAAACCTCCGTTAAACAAACGGAAACGTAAAAATAGTCGAGACAGGCGTTGGTAACAACAGCTTGCTAACGATAATTACAGACGACCCGTCGAATCCATTCACAGCCGTTGTCACGTCAATTGAGCAGGGGATTCAAATTATGGATAACGATTGTAGCGACAAAAAAAAGAAGGCTACACTAACTTAACAGCATAGAGCCTATAGTGTGGTGTTCTGCTATTCTGCCTGCACATGCCAAAATAAGGCCGTTTGCTCCAGCAGCCAGCTCAGCACCGGCTGTGTTGAACTTCAGCCTGACCGCGACAGTCAACAAAGCAGGGGGAGGGCCCGGGGCGTTCAGGGGAAACTGGAAATTTGAGTTCTCACACAGTGAGTCCACCGTGCTTTTCCGCGCAACAAGACAATCCTCTGTGACTTGTAGGATAACCGGATGCCCCTCGCCCCCCATACCCACCACCTCAATTTTAATCCTCCGTCCCACCTATTGCGACAATGCCCCACATTTTGACTGACTCTACAAAAGTACTCACATGTGGGTTTCATATACAGTGATCACATCCCAATAAAGTCTATGTGAGGCAAAGATGTCGCTTGTATGGGACAATGCGGGGTAGTGATGCCTTTCCTCTCTAACTCTGTCTCCAAAGTGCTCAACCTGAGCTGTCCCTCTGGTATACTCCTTTCTAATCCTGTCCATCCTGGTCACTCCCAATGAAAATCTGAGCATCTTCAACTCCTCCAACTCCGCTTCCTGTCTTCATGTTTCTGATAAGCATAAATGGAAATACTTCTAAAAGAGTGTACAGAAAACTGTACCAGGTCCTATGGCATAGTTTTTCTGTACAGTCTTCAAATGCAATAATGGTTGCAACCCCTGTCATACCAGTTGCTGTTTGGTCTGCTAATCATCTTTGGGTTATAGTAGGGATGCAACCAAGATCTTTTTGACCTGTTTTGCTCTGACACGTGTCCACTTTTGTAAACTAGAGCCAATCAAAATGCGGAACACTGTCTTAAAATATGGGATTGAGGGACAAAATGCTGTGCAGTCTCACACAAAATAGTGACACTTGTCTCACAAGGAAACATTGTGGTTTAAAAACTGATGGGCTGAACCATTAATGTTTCCCTGCTAAGGATACTTTCAGCTGCTCCCTTATTTCCCAAGGGGTCATCACAGTGAAGAAAACCGCATGCTGATTTGTCACAGATTTTACACCGGATGCCCTTCCCACTGGCTTGTGACGCCTGAGGCTCAATTTGCATCTCCTCCCAGTCTTGAACCAATGATCTTTTGAATTTGCTAACCACTATTGAATGTATGTCTATTATATATACATTGCATTTAAATTACAATAAATGAAAGTGTATTTGTCCTTGACATGACTGATGTCAAACCTGTAACTTGTAGAATATGCGTGCATTCATCCTGTGTATGCATCCCACAGAGTCCCTCACAAACAAACGCCTTTCCCCACATTTAGTGTGCTGGGATCTGGTCACCCTACTAACATGACATCTGTTGCAGAGAGATATCAGTGGCTAGTCTCATACTTCTCTGGACTGTGTGCAGTTCATTTAAAAGTAGTATTTCTAACCCATTATACGTTCAAACAAAACAGAAAATTTTGGACATCTGTCATCATATATTACATGATAAAAAACAATAGCATGTTTCTGTTTTTACAATCTTAAGCCTTTATTGAGTGAGAAACCACATTTGCTAACTTAAATGGACATCAAAATGTTGTAGAACCACATGAATTTCTTCCAGCCAATCAGCAATCACATCAGCCAATCACATGACAAAGAGATGTGAGAACCTGACATAATTTTCCAGCTTTTTTTGCCAAGTCGGCAAGCCTGATTGCAAATTCAGATTCATATGGATGTTGCTGTTATTGATTTTATAAACAGAAATATTTCATAAATACAAGTAACATGCGAAATGCTGGTAACTAAAACAATTAGATTGGTGAATTTAGTGTATGCAGGCTGTGGTGTATATGGCACAGTGCACTTACCACAGTGGTCCACTCTGCAGTTTTATTCATCATCATTGCAAGGATGCAGCCCGTGTAAACAAATCCTGTTGAGAATAATCCCATTTCTTCTTCGTGCATTTCGGACACTGGTTCCATTGAGTCCATAGACCCTTATCAAACAAAATTTACCAGTTAGTCAGCCTGTGTGTTAGTTAGGATTACATAAAGCTCTTCTATTACAGTATATAGTTAAAATATCAATATACAGGCAGAACTAAATAGCAGCTTAATACAACTGATTTGCTGATCCAAAGAATTAACACTTGAATCCATTCTACTGTAGCCAAAGTCCAAAATTCTCAGAATACATTTACGTTTCTGATTATGGCACAAAAATTATTATATTTTTAATTAGGAATCAAGCATTTATGTTGCTCTAAAGCAGTGTTTTTTAAACTTTTTGTGACCACGGCACACCAAGGTTCAACGCAAAATTTCAAGGGACACCTGTGCTCCTATTTACACAAGACAGCCTCACCATTTCTGAACCACTGCTCTAAAGAATGACCAGCTGAGAAGATCTTGATGCATGCTGAGAACATTTAATTAAACAGGCACAAATTATCATTAAAAAAAAATCAAATGTGTTCTTTAGATTACCAACCTGAGGGTGAATTCTCAACCTCAACACCAAGGCCCACATCAAAGGCATTTTCCAGTGTGGCTTGAGGCACCTTCTGCAGCTCATCAGATGTGCTGAAGCTCTGCGGATTGTCTTTGTTTTTATTAAAGTGTCCACCATCTTCCTCCATGCTAACATCCGGTCTACTCGGCGCCTCATCCAAAACCAGCTGCTCCTCCTCAACCTCAGCTGGCTTTTCTTCAGGATCCGTTACTGTCAGGCTGTCATCGCTCTCTGCCTCAGGGATTTTGTCAGATTCAACAGTGTGTGGTGCATCTTCTTTAACATTTAATTCATGTTCATCTATGATGCAAATATAGGGGGAAAAAAACATGCTTAACTTTTAAGATTAACAAATTTAAATCTGGAACTCCTTTTTTGACAGAGTCAGATGCTGGAGTGTTCAAGGGTTCTTCTGATAATGAGTACTGGAGTTTCCTCTTTAACATATTGCATGATCCAGCTGCAGTGCAGGTGTGATGTCAGCCAAAGAACAATAAGACTGCAATGGGATCACCCTGGTTATGAAGAAACCGGTTTTGGCTTTGTGGAGAAATAGTTTTTAGTAATAATTAAGAGATGCACATGAATAGTATGAAATGCATTTTTTTTTTAACATTATGAGAAAGGGTGAACACATGTTAGAGCTGTTCGGATGTTCTAATCTCTTATGGAGTTTCATAAGCCCTCTCCTGTGTCAACTCTCCAGACAACGAAACACGGTATGTCTCTTCACTATCAGTCAGCAGCTAGGCTGTCCTTGTGGCCCACTGAAGAGCCAAAACACCCCTGTGCTATCACTGGACAGTCAGGTTAACTTTGACTAATCTGTTATCAGACTTCTCTAAATAGAAGGACATCACAAAAATAGCCCAGAAAATCCACTACAGTCACCCTCAGCTTAATGCTGAAACTATAAAGAAATTGGTACATTCAGTGAAACAGAAACCACTGGTCAGTCTGGTGACTGAAGGGGGGGGGGGAGTCCAGTCTTTTTGTTATGTTCTGGCCAAGTAGATAGTGAAGATGGTGCTGTCACAGTTTAACATGGAGCCAGAGTCATTTTTCTAGCATCCAAAACAGCTGTCCTTGTTCCTGTAATCACCATTCAAACCTTTACTGGGTAAAAGCTGGAGGAGTCCTTCATCAAACCACCTGTTCAACAAGTGCTAATGTGAAGAAATCTGGAAACAAGACGCTGGATATCTGCTGTGCTACAGTATCAAATGATGCATTCACTTTGAATGCAAACTGATGCAATGAACATATGTGTAAAGGCTCTACTGTCAATGTTGAAAGCAAAATAAGCAACCACAGAGAAGCCAATCATGTATGAATCTTTACGTGCTCAAAATATTTCAAATAATAGAAATGAAACCCACCTTTGTCAGTGTCTGGTGGTATTTTTGGTGTTAAAAGCGCGCTGTCACTCGCTGTTGAATATTTTTGTCTTAGGCTGAAGGCCAGCTCCTGAAAGTCATCCAGTATTTCAGTTTCCTCGTCCAAATTGCTCGTGTCCATTTGGTGATCGTAGTCGTGTTTAGTGTTACGGCTATCAAGCATCTTCTCAATCTCGTCCAAGATAGTGTTCTCAGAGATTTCCAGGATGCCCTCGAGTGCATTTTCAATGTCCTGTGTACTGCCTGTGTGTGACTGACGGGTAGCCTGAAACTCTGTATCCAGATCAGTGAACATGGCCTCTAGTTTGATAAGATTTTTTTGACCCAGAAGCTTCTGGGCCTGCTCCATCTTCTCCTCTGTGAAGTGATCCCTCAGCAGAGTCAGTCTCATTATGGCTTCACTGTATTCTGGCTCTGGAGGTGACACGGTGGGTGAACTTGTTTCAGGCAAGGGTTTGTCTGACTGCGAGAACAAAAATGCATTTTCATCTTCAAGTAATTCTTCTTCGCTCTCTTCCACCACATCTAGAGTCTCATCTTCTTCCATCATCTCCCCTGTATCTGGTTCCTCGTGAATCTCTGGCTCCTCAGCAGGTAATTCTGCTTGTCTGTTATTACTTCCTAAATCTGTGATTAAGTGGTCAGATATCTGACCAGGCGGGCTGTCATTTACTACATCTTCATCACCTTTGAGGTCTGAATCATTGGATTTCTTCTTTTCGGTGGAAAGGTTGAGGTGTTTTTCACTTCCTGTCACATGTTCCTTTTCATCCAATGCATCGCCTACTGCAACAATACTGTCCGGTACAGCTGCCGTATCCTCAGTGACCTCTGAATCCTTGGGCAGCTCCTGCTCATCTTTGTCCTCAGTGGCTTCATGTGTGGGTTTTATATGTGTTAGTTCAGCATCACGGTTGTCTAAATTGTTATCTTGGGACACTGGCTCTGTGGATACTATAGTCACCTCCATCTGATGATGTATTGGATCTTCTGCTGTTTTTTTGGTTTCATCCTGAGCTTCATTATGTCCAATGACTACTCCATCATTCTCATTATTATCAAACAAAAGTTTCTCTGAGTCACTGGCACTTTCTTTCACAGGATCAGAAGTCAAATTAGGAGGATCTTGAAGAAGTGGCTCTATGTTCTCTAGGTCCTTTGGGGATTCTACTGAGGGTGATTCATCATGGGTTTCCACAGCTTCTTCTTGTTGATCCTCCTCTTCTTGATCCTCCTCCTCTTCTTCCTCCTCCTCCTCCTCCTCCTCATCTTCTTCTGAATTCACTTCTTGTGCTGCCATGTCTACTCCAGTGACAGCTGAAAACACAGCATCCCCAATTGATGTCCACATGTTCTTCTCCTCTGCTGTCCCGGGTTTAGCCACCGGTATTGCTGGTGGACTTTCAGGCTGTTTAAGAGAGTCAGACACTGTAGTGGTGACAGATTCTTCTGAAAAAGGTAGTAGTGGAGTTTCCTCTTTAATATTAGTATTATCTTTGGGATGATCTTCTACATCTTCGCTGTCCTCCTCTGCATATGGGCTAACTTTCTTGGTGATTTCGTCATCGGTGACGACAGCATCGAACGTTGTCCCGAGGGTAGTTTCTAACTTAGGGATTTGCACTCGCTCATCTTCCTCTTCCTCTGAAGTCACTTCTTGTTCTGTCATGCCTACTCCAGTGACAGCTGACAATATACTATCTCCAAGTGACGTCCCCATGTCCTTCTCTTCTGGTGTCTTTTGTTGATCCTCGGGTGTCACTGGCGGGCTTTCAGGCTGTTTAAGAGAGTCAGACACCGGAGTGCTCACGGATTCCTTTGAAAATGACAGCAATGGAGTTTCCTCTTTAACATCAGTGGAATGCTCTGGATGGTTTTCCACATCTACACCATCCTCCTCATATGCATATGGAGTAACTTTCTTGGTGATTTCATCATCGGTGACGACAGCATCGAAAGTTGTCCCGAGGGTAGTTTCTAACTTAGGGATTTGCACTCGCTCATCTTCCTCTTCCTCTGAAGCCACTTCGTGTTCTGTCATGCCTACTCCAGTGACAGCTGAAAATATACTATCTCCAAGTGATGTCCCCATGTCCTTCTCCTCTGGTGTCTTTTGTTTATCCTCAGGTGTCACTGGTGGCCTTTCAGGCCGTTTAAAAGAGTCAGACGCTGGAGTGCTCACGGATTCTTTTGAAAACGACAGCAGTGGAGTTTCCTTTTTAACATCAGTGGCATGTTCTGGATGATGGCTTTCCACATCTACACCATCCTCCTCATCTGTATACGGAGTAACTTTCTTGGTGATTTCTTCATCGGTGATGACAGCATCAAAGGTGGAACCGATGGTAGTTTTCAACTCGGGGATCTGAACTCCTTCAGAAGACGAGACTGGTTCGCTTTTTGAAACAAAATCATCTTTGGGCACAGAGTCCACTTCAGATTTTGTGGGTGTATCTTGGGTTTCGCTCCTTTCTGGCAAGTTTTGCTTAACCTCTTCAGCTTCGGTTGCTCTTTCTGTAGCATCAGGTGACTCCATCACATTCGTTAAAGGTGGTTCAGCTGACTGTTCAAGTTCAGGTGAAGAGGCACTTTGATCATCGGGGACTTTATGAAGCTCCTCTGAGTTATCACGATGGTCAGTTTGTTTTTTCCTCTCAGCTACTTCTTTTCCCATTTCGTCTTGCATTCCCTCTGCTGTATGAATTTGGTCAGATGTTTTGTTATTTTTGCTATCAATCTCTGTTGACAAGCCAAGGAGAAAATCTACATCATAAGTGTTAAATTTGTCAAATCCAGTGTCAAAACAGACAAAATCTGTTTCCTGAGAAGAGGAGAAGAGATAAAACAAAAAAATAGAATTACTAAAAAGATCTTTCACGTTTCCATTGTTGTCATATATATTTCCATACCTCTGCTGGAACTTCATGTTCTTTATCAGTATAAATGTGGTTTACTGCAAGAAGGTCCTTTGGGAAATAGCCAAACTGGCTTCCAACCTATTGACAAGAGAACATGTTCAGGATTTTAACTACACAAATAAAATCTAGAAGTGAATAAATATGCACTACAGTATACTTACACTTCCCGCCCATAAGTCAAGCCTCCTTCCTGACAGTTTGTAGTATACATAGATAGTTTCAGATTTCTTGAAAGACAGGAACCGACAATCAGGTCCCGAGAAATCGTTCACAGCTTTTCCGCGACAGAGAAGCACTGAAAAAGCACAACATAAAGCACAAGAAAATTTTTTTTCTGAGATACATTCATTCATAGACAACGTGTCAAACAATTTGTTTAGTTTGCTCTCAGAAGCATGCTGGATTGCACAGTCACTTGTGAAGGTCCTGGATTGGACCGGCCAGCTAGGGCTACTGTGTGGAGATGTGGATGTTTTTAACATCCAGGTTAATTAAAAGCTACTTTCGGCTCTTCCCTTGTCACAAGGGGTTGCCACAGAAGGTAGCTCTCTATGTTTGATCTGGCAGATCTCTATGCTGGATGCCCTTCCTGAGGCAAACCCAAAGATGATTTGTGTCTCTGGCTAGAATTGAACCAGCAACCTTTTGCTTGGTAAGCAAACGTGTAAACCACTTGGTCATTCTAAATTGGCTGTAAGTATGAATGGTTGTCTGTCTCTCTGCTTTAGCCCTCTAATAGACTCTCACCCAGCTGACAGCTGCATTATGCTCCACCCAAAATACAACCCAAGCAGAAGAAACTGGATGGATGGGTTCAATACTGGGCTGAAGCTGATTTTTATACTAGGCATTTGACGCTGAGCTGAAACTAATAACTTTGGTTTTGTTGCCATTTACTACCCCTTTTGTGTTAGAGAAACAATGACATCTTTATCATAAACAATAACTGATAATCACTGCTGAATGTGTCAACCAGATCAACAAGGGGTAATGATACCATAAATCAGATATATTGAGGCGTCAGTAATTCTTTTACTTATCTGCCAGCTATTTTTGATGTTATGTTGTTAGGCATTTTATTCCACACATACCATTGGACAAATATATATTTATTACAACATACTTAACTGATTGTAAAGCTAAATAACAGACAGGTATACAGGGATACTGCCACTTTAACAACACATGCAACAGAAAATGAGCCCAAAACTGATGCAGATGAAGCAGAAAAGGTAAAGCTTTAACTATGATTGAAGTGTGAGCTACGAGCCACTGTCTTAGATTTTGTTTTTTACTCAAACTCCTTTCTAATTAAAGAACTGTGTCTGTCTAACTGGCGGAGTTTCAGCTCTGACTTTTGTTTTATGGGTTGCAGTGTGTGATCTTTACTGTTTTATGAGTCAAAATTAGCTGCCCCTGATGATAAGTCAACAATAAAATGCCTTATCATCACCTATAGAAGACTTTTTGGGTTATGGTTAACACTTTTTTAATGAATACTCTGTAAGTAAAACTGTTTAGTGTCCTTTAACTCTTGCACTGAAAATAAAGGTTAACAGTAAGGGGAAGTTGCAAAACTGTAAACATTGCTAGCTAGAAGCATTAAAGTAGCACGTTAAATTTGCGGCAATGCAACCCTTGCCCATAAGTTAAAATGACAGTGAACAGTAAAGCTAATGTGGCTCAACACTACAGACACCGTGGCTTTAACGTCACCTATCACAAATTGTCGGAACATTTGCAGAGCAAGCCGGCCGGTGGCTAATTAGCTGCTAACATTAGCTTCCACTATCCAGGAGCGAGGCCGAAACTGACGGGCAGCCGGCCAACATGGGCTGCGTCTGAACCAGTAATCCGACCCAGCTATTGATTAATGTTAATGTTAGCTCGCCCTTGTTTTCACTGAGCATCGCACAGGTAAACAGCATCAGAACAACTGCAAGGGGAGATCAAGGTCGCAAATATCGACCGGCAACAGGTCAAGAGATAAAGGCAGGTTATGGCTGTAGTATCGGGATGGGGCGAAGACGCATCCCCGAAGCCCCCCTGAGATAATAGTTGCAAAGCCGGTGGACTTACTGCTGCACTCCTCATCGGCACATCTTTTGAAGTCGGAGAATCTTCTCTCCAGGGCTGCGGCTGACATAAAGTTAAATAAAAGTAATAAAAAGCCCTGTCGGTAAAAGTGCTTTGCTGCCATGCTGGCAGTTTCTGTTGACTGGGCTGACTCCGCCGCCGCTGCTGCTGCTGGAGCATGAGCACTGGGAAGCAGGAGCCGACACGTCAGCACATCAGATCCGGCTGGGTGTAGTCTCCGGATTGCTTTTCACAGGATGCACGGTTGGATGTGGCTGCTTAACTTGACTGTCGGGGAAAAATCTGAAGCAGCCATAAAAGAGACTTATCATGTGCAGATTCTACCCCGGATTGAAAACCAGGGTTTTCTTATCATGCATATTTGACTATTCACATAGGTGTGCTGTGCATGTCCACAGAGCCCTCTGCAAGCTGATACCGTGGAAAGGCAGCCCCCCCCACAAAAAACGGTATAAGAATAAGCAATAACCAAATGCTTGTAACTTCTCTCTTAGCACTGAATGTCTATTATACCAGGACTTTCCAGATAAACTGCATACTCTGCATAACTTACTTTTGCATATGTGTGTTTAGCAGCAGTAATTGTGATGTAACTGATAAGGCTGATGCTGGCTTGCAAAGAGAATCGGTGGGGGTTCTTTGACAAATTAATGCATATGCAGAACCTAAAAAGGTTAGATACTGTCTACCAGTGTGCTCTACATTTTATTACCAGCTTTGGAAATTATGTACACCGCTGTTCTGTATCCTGCTGCTAAGTGGGAATCTATGTAGTTGTTATTTATAAATAAATATATCTAAAGGAAACCCAATATTTGAACAGAAATAAATACAGTGAGAAAATTGGTGGAAAAAACACTGGGCATGATTATCAGGGTCCTGTGAATCCCCTCTGTATGCCCTCATACACATGGTATTATACTTTTATTAATAGTGTTTATTTATCCAGGAAGGGAAACTACTGAGGTCTCTTTTGCAAGCATGTTCTGGGTTGAGGGAGCATTAATCTGGCATGTTTCTTATTAGCAGGATAAACCAGAGCTACCGCAGATAACTTGTGCAACAATGACAAAAGATATAAATGCCACACAGAAGAGCCCTGCCATGTTCTGAACCCAGGAAACAGCACCAACAACCAAGCCACTGTGCTGATGAAAAGTGGCACTACCCAAGAACCTGTTTTGCACTAACTATTTTGCAAAGTGGTGAAAGGAAAATTTTAGACCCCTTACTTGAGTAAAAATTACAATCCTTCTTAAGTAACTGCTCCCATAGGGGTCACCACATCAGATCACGTGCCTCCATCTCACTGTATCGCTAGGATTCTCTTCTGTCACACCAACCCACCTGCTTCATGTCCTCCTCCTTTGTCCAATGATATCCACTACCCCTTCTCAGCACATGTCCAAACCACCTCAGCCTTGCCTCTCTGACTTTGTCTCCAAACTGTTCAACCTGAGCTGCCTCTGATGTACTCATTTCTAATCTCCTTTCTGGTCACTCCTAATGAAAATTTGAGCGTCTACAGCTCTAGCTCAGCCCCCTGTCTTTTTGTCAGCGCCACCGTTTCCAAACCATACATCATAGCAGGTCTCACTACCATGTTGTAGACCTTCCCTAGAACTCTTGTTGATATCCTTCTGTCTAAAAGATATTAAGCAACTAAAGCTTTAAAGTAAGTGGTAAGTTCAATATTTCTTACCTAAATGTTTTGGAGTGGTGGTAGAAAGTAGCATATAGAAATACTTAAATAAAGTTCCAGTACATTAAAACTATACTTGGTTAAAGTACTTGAGTAAATGTAGTGCTGGTTCTACTGCTGCTCCTGACTTTGCTTCCATTCAGTGGTACGGGGCACTGTAAGATTAACAGTATTATAGCACAGAAGCACCAGGTGTGTAAAGTGTTACACATAAAGAAATAAATCAAACAGCACAAACACACAGGCTGGACATGAAATTGCAAACGAGATTAAAAAAAAATCCAATAAAATCTATATGTTTACGATGTCTGTATAAACATCACGTGAATACTATAAACTATAAATAAGTTTATATAATGATGTATTTTATATACAGCCTATATTGAAACAGATGATGAAGGTAAAGTGGAGAAACTCACATAACTGACCAATTCTGCTGTGTCTTTGGATTGGTTTGTTTTCTCCCCTTTTTCCTGAACGCACCACGTTAAACACAACACAAAAGCGGAAACGTCTGCAAACAGGATAATTTTCGCTTCACTTTAGAGGAGGAAGGAGAAAACTCTTTGCTCCGCCTTTTCCGGGGACAGCAGCCAATGGCAGTGTAGCTTCCTCCTCTACTTCCTTAGCTGCGGCACCAAAAGTATGGCAGTCAAAAATAACGCGTGGACGTAACGAAAAATCAACAACCGGATGCATTATATTAGGAACTCAAAAGTGAGACTACTCGTTGGATTGAACGTAAGCTCTCTAACGCGTGCTAGCTGCTAGCATCAGTACGGTGGATAAATTAATTCCTCCTGAAACGTCTGGGCAAACTTTAAAGCTGGTAGGTGAGTCAGAAGAAGACAGACTGCCTCTTTTAAGTAAAAATGTTGCCCCTTAATAGTAATGCTGTCCTTTGTTTTAGAGCTTTATAAAAACCTGTGTGAAGAAACCTAATTAGATAGCGAATTAGCATCAAAGCTACAGCTGCAACATTGTCCCTCTTTTCACGCTTGCGATGTTTTTTTTGTCAGATTTTTAAATGCAAGCAAGCTTACATGCCATGCAAACTGCAATAAGGTACTTATTGTTCAGACTCTTATACGTTATCTGATCATAGTTTATTTATTATTGTGTGGCCTGTATTACTGCAGCTGGAGATTTGGAGTCGATTTATATTATAAAATATGAAACATCACAAGTAATTAAAGTTTAAAGATACATGTCTTGAAATACAAAGTTAAGTGTTTCCTACCTGAATATTGTGAAGTGCTTGTAGAAAATAAAGCTGCTTTGCCACAAAAATGATCACAGAAGCAGGGTGAAAAAGTGAAAATCCAAAACTGTAATAACTGGTATTTCCCATGTGAAGATGTCCAAATTTTATATATTGTACATTATCAGCCCTGGTGTAAAGTGGTTTATTATATTATGTTTATTATATTATGTAAGCTTTTCCAGCACTTTTGCACCAATACCCATCCTTGCACTATTGCACACCTGTATAAATGCAGTACTGTGCAAATATTTTAGTTTATACAAACGATTGAATAGTGTTCTTCTATCAGTTAACTTCACATAAAGTGCAGTACACAGACAAAACTGAATGTTTGTTTTTAGTCCTTGAAACAGCAGCAATGCTTCTAGGTTCCCTTACCCAAAGTTTATAAGTTACTTGGTTGTTCCAAATATTTCTTCAGTGGATCTGAGCTGCCTTACTCGATCTTGTGTCTGTATAATCTCAGACAGTGCTTAACAAATTTATTGGACCACCCCCCAGTGTAAGGTTTCTTCCACAGCTGCCCTAAATTAACAGTATTGTAATTACCAAAATAATTTTTTTTATGTTTCTGTAAGGTTTAATCCACCAGTATGGGCAAGCTCTTTAATTTAAATAATATTTTTAATGCAAAAATGTAATTTTCAAAGCTACTGTTTTACAAAAAAAGCTGAAAAATATTAAAGCATGTTATTATTTTTTGATTAAATGCCAAATTACAGTTATTTCCTTACATTCCTGAACAGAAAAATTAGTGTTTGAATGCTATGATTGATTAATTTCTGACTTCTCAGAGAAGTTCAGTGTGCTGGGTCAAATTTAGTTATAAAAATGTGAATTCAGATTGTTGTATACTGTAATAAATAATACTAATAATATCTTTAGTTTTAAACACATTTTTGACAGATTTCTAAAATATTTATTTTCTTGTTTTTATGACAGGCGGTCTAATAAATTTATTGTGCACTGTATGTTTGGAGTCACCGTCAAACTGCAGAATGAACTGGGACCAATGGGATGCCTCCCTGTATGTGGATGAGAACCTAAAGGGCCTAAATTTTTTGCAAGCTGTGGTTTGCTTTATGGTTGTGGGGGCAGCTGGGGGCTGCTCTCGTGATGGCACAGTGGTGCAGTGGTTAGTTTAGCATTGTTGTCTCACAGCAAGAGGATCCTGGTTCAAATCCACCAGCTGGCTGGGGCCTTTGTGTATGGACTTTGCATGCTCTTCCTGTACCTGCGTGGGTTCTCTCTGGTACTAGCTTTCCCCCATACTCCAAACACGTCCATGTTAGGTTAAGTGTTTAGCATGAATTGCTGACTATTTCTCTGTGTTAGCCCTGCAACAGGCTGGCAACCTGTCCAGGGTGTACCCTGCCTCTTGCCCTATGACAGCTGGGATGGGCTCGACCCTGAATTGGATAAGCAGAAAATGGATGGATTGTTTGGTTTGTGTGCGTGTGTGTGTGTTTTCACCTGTTTGTTTGTATATATATTAAATGTTTTAGTTGTATTTTTTCTGTTTGAGACCTACAAGAAACCACAATGTTATTTCTCATATATGAAAATTATTTTGTCAATAGAGCTAGTCATTTCCTGCTGTCAGAATTTACAGTTTTTCTTCACAAATGATCTAATGTAGGTTTTCAGAGGGTCAATAAAAACTTACGGAATCTTGTGTTAAGTTTTCCTACAGCAGGCTGATTGTCATGCTGCCTCCGTCCATCCATCCATTCTCTTCTGCTTATCCTGTTCAGGGTCGCGGAGGGGCTGGAACCTATCCCAGCTGACATAGGGTGAGGGGCAGGGTACACCCTGTACAGGTTGCCAGCCTGTCGCAGGGCCAACACAGAGAGACAGACAGCCATTCACACTTATGGGCAATTTAGAATCACCAATTAACCTAACCCCAGTAACTGCATGTCTTTGGACTGTTGGAGGAAACTGGAGTACCCGGAGAAAACCCACGCAAATACAGGGAGAACATGCAAATTCCACACAAAAACACCTCCGGCCAAGGTGTAATCAAACCTAGGGCCTTCTTGCTGTGAGGCAGTCATGCTGCCTGTACACCAAATTACAGTTAAGATTGCCATTTTTTTCCAGCGCAGTACAGGCATGACTGAAGAAATCTACACTTTTCCATTCTTAGCACAAACATTTTTCTTCCTGCAGACACGTGCTAAAGAATCCTGACTGAGTTTAACTGCTGCGCTGATTATGGATGACTTGGAAAGAGAGCTGCAGCCGCTTGGTGACTTAGAGGATTTAGAGTCTGACTTCTCAGAGGACAGCTCTTCAAAAGGAGAGAAGAAATTAAAGCTCCCTCTGGTTAAACCCATGTGTGCAGGTGAGTTGTATTCCATTTACATACATATGTTGTTCTGTTATACAGTAGAGGACATATTAGAGGCCAATATGTACTTCACTTTAACATGAAATACAGCTGTCTCACTTTTAATAAAACAAATCTACAAACGACAAGATTGTCAAAATGCTTTCTAAGCTTTGGAACTTGTTATACTTCAAAAACAAAACAAAACATTACTGTCATCAAATAATATCTTTTGTCTTCAGTGAGTCCTCAGCAGTCTGGGTTTCACAAGAGTACTGACAGCTGTTTGGAGCACATCAGAGAAGCCATGCTGCACCACAGATGGGAGGAGGCAGCAGAATATATGGCGTGTTACCCCCAAATTTTAGAAGCCATAACTCAAGCCAACGCACAGCAGTTTAAGGAGGTAAATTTTTTAAAATTCCTTTCGTCATATATCCACTCATATGGACTTATAAGCCCCGTGACTGTACGCAGTTAATACTCCACAGCATGAATGAAATACATGGTTTCCCTTGCAGGCTGTAAAAGAGGAATTGCTGCCGTAAAAGCTCAGAATCTAATTGGTTTACAGTTGTTTATTCATAATGCAGAAGTACAAGATCTAGAATTAATGACTTGTGCAAACACTTAACTGGAGTACTTTCTTTAATCCCCATTCTCTTCTGTAATTACAGATTATTTTTAGAGTTGCTATTGAGATCCTTCACCATCATCCCAACTCAACAATGGAAGACTACAACATCATCTATGAACGGATGAAGCATTCAGGGTTTAGACATTACCTGATGGTACTTTAGTTAATAAAAGCGGCTGCAGTGTAGTTTTCATGTGAATCTTTTTTTTTTTTTTTTTTTTTTAATGAGAAGTTGTCTTTGTGTGTTTCTAGATTTCTCTGGAACATTCCTTCCACCTCCTGCTCCACGGTCAGATTGAAGATGCAAAGCGGCACCTTGCTGGAGCCGAGAGCTGGAGGTACGGGAAGAAGACCGCAGCTCGACTCCAGAGGATTAAACTGATTCAGAGCTACAGGAGCCTGCTGGATTATATCATCTGGTGTGAAAAAAAGGCGACATACTCCAGCAGCAGTAAGGCGACACACAGCATTAACAGCCCACAACATCCATTATTTAGGTATCTTAGTAATGCAGGCACGTTGGAGGCTCGCGCGACATCACACTACCACCTACAGGTCAGACTTGGGAACTGCGCGTGTGACAGAGCAACTGAAGTTCATCATGTTGGGGGAAAAATGTGTTTGTGTGTGAAAATGTCTTTATGTGGGATCATGTCTGATGTTTGGCTGTCTCTTTTCAGGTTATTTCGACTCTGATCCCAATCAAACAATGCAGAACTACTTAGGACAAGCCTCAGTGAATCTTGAGGAGATTTTGAAAGACCCTGGTGTTTGGGATCCCTTCATTTTGAGTTATGTTGAGGTAAACACTCATTCAATCCAGCCATCCATTTATTTTTATTTTTTTTCCCACTTATCCAGTTCAGGATTGTGGGGGTGCTGTAGCCTATCCCAGTTGCATAGAGGTTAAACCCATGGAGTATATGATTCACACTCACATTCACACCTATAGCTAATTTAGAAACACCAATAAACCTAACATGCATGTGGGAGGAGGCTGAAGTAGTTGGATGGATCCCAAACAGGCACACAAAGAACATGGAAACTCCACACAGCTGGGTGCTGGAGTTTAACCCAGGACCTCTTGCTGTGAGTGTGTTAACCACTGCAGCGCTGTGCTATAATCTACAGAATAGATTAAAACTGCAACACTTTATTAATCTGCTAGTTGACTAAGGTGACTGTGACTAATGGTATGTATTCTTTTGCGGCTGTGGCAGCTTCTCACACACCGGAAGAGACTTCCCACAATTAACCAGCTGAGGGGTGAAGTTAAAAATAACAGCTAAAATAGTTAACTTCATCGGAGCACTGAATCAGAGTTTCGAGCACTTTGGAGAAGCATGAGACTGAACATGGTGACATGGCTTACCACACAGCTGCCAGGTGGCTTGGCCTATGAGAGCTGAGAACAGAAATTGACGAAGTGTTTGTGAGAAGAAAGGCAAGGACGTCCCACAGCTCTCAGATGCAGTAGAGAGCTCGGAAGGCAGATCTTTGCATTTGAGGTGGATGTGACTTCCCTTGCATTTCCACCTCTAACACTGAATCTGACTTTAATGCACTCGTTTAAGCCCCCATACAGACTAGATTTCTCTCAATGAGAGAAGAAAAGAAGAAGAACTGCTGATGTAGTCATTCCAGCTATCAAGCAAATATAGCATCAGCTCTTTGTATAAAGTTTAATGTCTGAAATTTAGAAAAAAATATGCACATTTGCTCACAGTTGTTTTTTTGTGAATCTTGGATTAAATGGTGATTAAAATTTTGGTATTTTTACTGCACTTATTTCACATTTTCAAGTGTGATGTTTACTCTTACCAGTATCAGTTTATATAGAGATATAATTAATATTGAGCAGCATTGATTTTCTCATTTGCTCCCTGGGAAAATAAATTGCCCACCCCTGGTATATTTAGATATTACCAGTATTTGGTTCATGCAGCTGCAGGAAGAAAAAGCCTCTCTGTTTTTCTAGTTGTCAGATGTAGCCCTGTTTTATAGACTTGGCGTTGTTTAGTGTAGGAAAAAACATCAGATACTGATTAGATAACTGTTGTTTTATAGCAATACG
>JAMQGT020008499.1:0-22796 GCA_024447675.2 Pterophyllum scalare
ATGTTTATGTAGCATTTACTCGTTCAGTTACGTATTGCTCTAGCATGCAGAGTTGTCATTGGTCAATCCTAGTGGTGTCACTATGAGTCATGCAAGAGAAAATTAAATCTTTGAGATGGAAAAATAGTCATAGTGTATATAGATCAATGGCTCCCAAACAGGGATGCAGGTTGAATTTGATTACATTTAAGGTTGCATTAAAACATCGGCATATGCATATTATTAAATTGTCCATTTTAGGGTTGAGTTTTCATAAGCATTGTGAAACAAGAAGACAAGGCAAGCAAAAAATAGGGAAAAAATGGCTTAGACTCCAACGCAGATTTGGAAGAGGACAGAATCAGGAAAAATCTAGATGGAAAATATTAATAAGCCCATTTTAGAGGGTGGCAAAGAAGAAGCTGTTTCCTTAGAGTGACTGTCAAAATTCAGCTGCGGTGAAATTATTTCTTTATTTCTTGTATAATTATTAAGCTGCAGTGGCAGGAAATATTTTATCCAAATATCGACTGCCAGTGAATTACACTTATCCCTCCTGACTTAAGTGGCATCATTCGGGTAAAGTTACACTAAAGCAACAAGACAATTATGCAGTGTTCTCTCCTTGGGAACACACGTCCTGTTACCCATCACGACCAGTTGTTTTCATAAGAGCGCCACAACCATGGTTGGGTGATGCCATCATTTAAACACGTTTACATTTTTACGTTTTATGTATCTCACCTAACCAATTATGATCCATATGAACCCCTTTTTCTTCAGACTGTTAGTAACTGGACTGGCCAGTTCTACATCGACTTACAGAAGTCGGGTAACTACTGTGGTACGGTTTTCTACACACCATCTTGTGATTGGGGTCGCCCAAGCAGTGAGAAGGCCTCCTTCTGTGTAACACTCTCAGGTTAGCACAATAATGGCCACAGCATAAGAATGTCACATATAAATAATAACTGTACTCAGACATGAGTGTTTTTTCATATATTATAGCTATGGCAGCAAGACTTGATGTCAGTGTTGAATGGATAATGTTAATAACTTGTGTACTTTTCTTAAAACTTGATTTAAAGTAGCAGACGTACCCGTATAATATTTACAAAAATCTGATTTCACTTGAGAGAATTGTGCGCTACTCAACAACCCCATATCAAGCTTTCAAGGGCCCACCTGCTGTGGAGAAAATGCAAAAAATTAAGATACTTGAAACTGATGCATTTTCTACATTTGACTTTAATCAGTCTGCACTAATTTCTTCAAGTGACTGCAGTCACTTGGAAGCAATGCAGTGTTTGGTAATAAATCATGACAGTTTGTTATAAATCAGTGCTTTTTAAAGCCTCTGCATCTGCACCACACAGATGAGGCACTTGCTGGTGCTGCAATGAGGCAGAAAATAAGGCCACAATAAATATACTGTTCATTCTGTAGATCTATATTAAAAAATATTATTTTTAAACAGAAAAAAAAAACAGTAAATAAAATTAAGTCCCTCCATAATCAATGGGCACCAACTTCTTTCTCTGTTGTTATTGCAAACCTGATGAGATAAGAGATTAGACACTGCACTTGCAAAGATGACGTTCTTCTCACCTATGCTCGCCTCATTCTGCATTCCTTTGTTTCATATCTGACAGTAAACACAAGTCCGTAGGAATTTCCAGTGTTCTGGGGAAGTCCATTTCTCTATTTTTTTAGATGAGTTACAGTTAGCCTGACTTGTACCTGTACCTGACTATTCAATTATGTATTCAAGGGCGCTATGTGACGGGTGTAGCAATGCTACTCCCTGAGTGCATTCCTAAACATACACGTCAGTGTGGAAAGTTTTATAGCTTACTGTTTTAAAGTGCTCAAGGATATCTCATTTTACAGATCTTTCAGATAGCCCATGGATGGGTCTGCGATGGATTCTCATGAGTGTGGCTGTTCTGGTTGCCTTAGTCATAGTATCAGTTGTGTGTGCGTGCAAATATGTGAAAGGTGGGAAACCAAAGAGCATGACACAGGAACTGGTAAGGCCATTGTCTGTTCAGTCTTCTTCCTTACTGTTACAAGGAAATGTTGTCTTACAGGAAAATCAATCTCTTTGGCACATTACTGTGCACGTTTAGTTTGTCAGTGTGTGGCACCAACATGAAGTAAATATGAAACACTGAAAGAGTGTGAGTGTAAGGTCAAAGGAGTATGTGCAGTGAGTCAGTGTGGTTTTATAATTTGTGTTTTTTGTAACCTCTTTATGCTGTCTTTGCTTGTTGTATCAATGCAGTGTTAACTTCAAATTTCTAAACAGATTAGCAGACCTAAAAATACTTGTATTAAGTAGTATAGTTTTCACATTTCAAATCATGTGTTTGACTGACATCCATATCTTTTCAATATCTTGAAAACAGATTACCACTTTGGGGAACCCTAAAATCTTGCAAGAGCCAGATAAAAATCTCATAATTTCTCCTGTCGAGATCTGCCCTCAAAGGAATGAAATATTTTATGCCAAAATCCAGATGAATACAAATGGACCTTCAGTTAGGAGTGGAGGGTATTCCCCTCAGGACATCCCTTGTCTTGACACAAGTACCCAGTCCTCTGACAACTACGGTGCTGTGGCTGTTCAGGTACCACCTGAAGAGAATGAAGACTTTCAGCAGGCTGTCACTGAACACAGAGAAACCAGTCACCCACCAGTTTCACCACTATTACCTGATCATGATTCTTGTGATAGCAATCCAGCTGGGAAGCTCCTGATACACACAGTACGGGATATCAGTGGAAAACTTGTGCTGCCTTTGTTCAATTTTCAGTTACAGGGCAGCAATGGTGACACAGTCTCGCCGGCATACCCAGAGAGAAAACCTCTTCTATCAGACCTTACGGACTCTAAGGATGAGTCATCATTAGCATCCTTGGCCAGCTTAGACAGCTCTGAGTGGTCAGATTCTGGATGTGATGATAGCACACTGACACCCCTCTACTGCAACACCCATTCCTTCCCATCTCAACCAGCTGTTCCTGATTCTGACAAGGAATGTCAGAGTACACCATCCAGTGATGCCACATTTGAATCAACATACAAACAAAACTGGATGCCTGAATTATTTTGTGAACCTTCTACTATAGACAGCTGCATAAGGACAAACTACATGTGGACCTGCACTGGTTCCAAAATGGAACCACATGAGGAAATTGAAGACAGTGAAGGAGCAGAGCAATCAAAACTAATTCTTTTGGGAAGTTGGACACTACAAATTCAAGAATAATTCTCCTCTCCATAATCTTTTAAACCTTGAACCCCACCTCACCCCCACTCCCAGTGTGGTCCTCGAATAGCTGTAGAGAACATTTCTCTAGCTTTTTTGGAAGGGAGGACAGGCAGTAGATGAATGGCTATGCAACATGCTGTATTGTTCAAGATGAACAACCACCTCTGGATCCTTAATTACATTTCACTCCTATGTGTGACACATTATGCTTTTTGTATCCATGTATTTTTATTTATTAATCCGCATTTGCAAAATATTTCTAAAAATGCTGATAATTGTGGGTTTACATTCAAAGCCTGGGTGTGTATACTGAAAATTCCTTGTTTACTTTGTCGAGTCACAGTTTAGAGAAATAACCACGTGTTGTGTCATGTTAAAAGTGAAGTGTGTGTGTGTATATATATATATATATATATTTGTAGGTACCAAATGTGTCATCAAAGACAACAAAGGGAATATAGCAGTTCATTTAAAAGTGGTTCTTAGTCAATGAATTCAGAGCATTTCTCAAATATTATTTTTTAAAGGGCTACAAAGAATAAAGTTGCACACTATTTATAACTACCAAACCTCTAATCGTACATCATCAGCATGTGTGTTTGTATGTCATCACTATGACAACACATTATTGCGACTTATTACACTGCCTAAATACACAAATCCAGTATAGTCAGTTTTAAATTAAAAATTTGGACTGTCAACCTTAAAGATTAGATATGAAAATAAATATGATTGCATCGTGCCTGGACACTGCAGCAGACAGAGCCTGACACTTATTGTTACATTCTGAGGCATCTGAAATGGCAATAATATGACTGAATGTTTGCAAACACATTAATATATTCCACTTCTTTTGTCATCAGCATATTTCAGTGTTTACAGAGATCAATAAAATTCATGGACTGACTGCATGTACATATAAAAAGCAATGTCTTTTCTTCTGTAGCTCAAAAAAATTCATGAACGCAATGTTTGCTGCTCTTCAAGCAGAAGGAAACCGACTGTGTCAAATATATTACAAGGTGGGGTTAGGTGCAACCCAAGTCATGTAGATAACAGTGAGGCTTTTAATAACTTCAGCGCAATCTTTTATACACAGGTGTAAAGTAATCATGTCAGGTGTGTTGAAACCATGTGACATGAGTCACCACATGGACACTATGCAGCATAATGTAGACACACTCCTCTCCCAAAATATTGGAACAGTGAGGCCAATCCCTTTATTTTTGCTGTAGGCTGAAAACATCTGGGTCTGACATTAAATAAAACAATATGAAACAAAAGATCACCATCTCAGCTGCTATTTTGAGATATTTCCATCTGGATCTGATACACAGTTCAGACTTTGGGACGGGAGTGTTTGTGTCTAAATTCCTTTTTGACACTTTGTAAATTTGTACTCACTGTTCATGGTAGAAAGTTAATCTTTGAAAGGCTGAGTTGCATTCAGAGTAATGCATCATACAGTAAAATTTTGTGATATATATATATATGTATATATATATGTATGTGTGTGTCTTTATATATATATATATATGTCTGCTACAGAAACTGTAGCAGAAAAGCAGTACTGTATTACTGAATTGTGCATACTTGATGAACTTATTGGGGAAAGCTTTTACTATATTTTCAACTTTTAGGAAATGTTTTACTTAACAGACATTCAGCGACCAAAACTTTTAACCTGTCACTGCTCATGTCATGTGAGTAAAGTGTGCCAGAGAAATAAATCTGCACCTGTTTTGTGATATATCGAAAGGTCTTGCTATGTGCTATGCACATTGAACTTGTCAGGCAATAAAGAGATGATGTGGACGGCACAAAGAAGTCAAAGTACAACTCAACAGCCTGTTGTTAAATAGTGTATGTTTTCAATCAACTAATAAAAATTATGTAGCTTTGTTTTTCTGCTTCCGACTGACTGGACATACTGTAAAAATCGAGTAAAATGAAGCGCTGAACAGTTTAAATGTTTAATGTTGAAAAGCAGACTGCATATTTTTGACCAGGATATGTCCTTCAATGCACATATTAAACAAATATGTAGGACCAGCTTTTTTACATTTGCACAATATTTATAAAATTAAAAACATCCTTTCTCAGACTGATGCTGAAAAGTTAATCCATGCATTTATTACTTCTAGGCTGGACTACTGTAATTCATTATTATCAGGCTGTCCTAAAAGCTCCCTGAAAAGCCTTCAGCTGATCCAAAATGCTGCAGCTAGAGTACTGACAGGGACTAGAAAGAGAGAGCATATTTCTCCCATATTGGCTTCTCTTCATTGGGTCCCTGTTAAATCTAGAGTAGAATTTAAAATCATTCTCCTAACATACAAGGTCTTGAATAATCAGGCCCCATCTTATCTCAAAGACCTCATAGTACCATATCACCCCAATAGAGCACTTCGTTCTCAGACTGCTGGCTTATTTGTGGTTCCTAGGATACTTAAAAGTAGAATGGGAGGCAGAACCTTCAGCTTTCAGGCCCCTCATCTGTGGAACCATCTCCCAGCTTGGATTTGGGAGACAGACACCCTCTCTATTTTCAAGATTAGGCTTAAAACTTTCCTTTAAGACAAAGCTTATAGTTAGGGCTGGATCACATGACCCTGAACCACCCCTTAGTTATGCTGCTATAGGCCTAGACTGCTGAGGGGGGTCCCATAATGCACTGTTTCTTCTCATTCACCTTATTTACTTGTTCATACTTCACTCTGTATTTAATAATTATTATTATTAATCTCTGCCTCTCTTCCACACCATGTCTTTTGTCCTGTCTCTCTCCCCTCAGCCCCAACCGGTCACAGCAGATGACTGCCCCTCCCTGAGCCTGGTTCTGCTGGAGGTTTCTTCCTGTTAAAAGGGAGTTTTTCTTTCCCACCGTCGCTAAGTGCTTGCTCATAAGGAGTCGTTTTGACTGTTGGGTTTTCTCTGTGTTATTGTAGGGTCTTTACCCACAATACAAAGTGCCTTGAGGCGACTGTTTGTTGTGATTTGGCGCTATATAAATAAAATTGAATTGAATTGAATATTGGGAATAGAAATATCTTTAAAATGGACAAATGGCTAAATTTTGAATGTGATCTGAATTTAGGTACAAAAAATGCACAGAACTGTTAGGAGCTGTAGCTGTAGTTTAAAAAGGAAATTCTTTGTTTTCCTTTCCTTTCTTTTCTGAGCAGTGAGGAGAGAAACTGATCCTTCCATAAACTGAGGAGTGGAAAAGTGTAGCTATCCATTGGATTGTTTCCAAGACATGATAAAACATGGTGTAGATCTCAGGTTTAATATCCATTGTTAGTTTGGCTACCAGATACCCTAAGAAGATTTTCCAATAAAAGTCTGACCTATAAAGAGGTAACAAGGAAAGAAATAAAGTAATGCAATGTTTCACTCAAAAAGAGTCTTAAATAACTAATCAAAATAACATTCATTCTAATTATCATACATTGCTCTATTTCTACCTTTATAAATTACAAACAATTCTAAGTGATGCAATAATTATTCCATGGGTGATAGGGGGTGGTGTAAATATCTGATAAATAATTCAGTTCAATGTAATATACAGGTTTGCCTAATATCGACACAGACTTACACTATGAACATGTGAAAAGCTTAGATTACGGAGGAACGGGGTATTGTTTTTGGTATGTTTGTCTCTTTTTCTGTCTTGTTAACAATATTACAGCAAAACTACCTTACCATATTTGCATGAAAGATGACCAGTGACTCCTAGATCACCTGATTTTTAAATTTTTACCAGCTGGGTAAAAATTGGAGCTGGGAAAGCACAAATAAAGTTCAAGATTGCAAAAAGGAAAGAAAAGGAGACCAACAACAAAGAAATGTATGTGAAAGGATCTTGTGAGTGACTGTAAGTGGTAAGGCGAGAGACAAAGGAACTGGGTAACACCCAGAAAAAAAAGAAATGAAACAAAAACCAAAGTGGGACAACATCCTACAAGACAATTAAACAGGATGTGGAACAGCAAAGAGAAGTGAGGAAAGTAAACAAGAGGATTTTAAATTGTAACCACAGTGGCTCAAAAAGTGTTTGTGAAATGAGGGGGGATTTCTGTCTCTGTTGTGTTTAGAGTGCCAGGACACAGACCATGTTGTCAAGCTCTCATGCTCATGCACTCCATCTTCCCATCTGGCTCTTCTTTGAACAGATGTGTGAAAAACTAGGAGCAGTAACAGGCTGTAGTTTGTCTGTCAGAATGTCGTCTTTCTCCACTTTCAAGCCCTGACAAGATTGAATAGGAGATTGCAGGGCGCACCCTCGAGTCCCACAGCCATGAAAGAACTTAGAATGGGGAATAGTAGTTTGGATGAACCCAATGCTTCTGCAACCACAGAATTTCAATCAGTGCTGAGGGAGTGTGCCTACCATGGATCAATGAATATATTGACAGACTGACTATCTAGGCCACTTAAGTTAGACAGCACATAGACAACCAGGTTAGAACGTTGCAAAAGGAAATACACATTCCAGTTAGTGCCAGAAAAGTTAAAGGTTGACTGTAATTACAGAAATCAATATTTTGATTATACATCTTATTGTTTTTCACATAAATTACAATAATATAAAAAAATTAGCAGTGTTGCGACTCTGACCTAAACATCCTTGTTTTTTAATAGAGATTGCCATTATTTAATAGCTTCTCGGATATTGCAAATGATTGCAAAGTCTTTAACCCTTTACAGGGCACTCATTGAAATTTAAAATTTCAACCTTAGAGTATAACTGGAGGACATAAGATTTAATTACTTTTGTCACATTATTCAAAATGTTTCATTTTCCTGTAGAAAAACAAAGTAAATGAAGTTACCATATTTGTTTCCTTGCCTGTAAGTGAAAAAAAAATAAATCCAAGGATTGTATATAGTAAACAATACAACCCCCCACTCCCACCCCACCCACATATATAGTGAAAAGAACTTGTATTTTAGAACATTATATCAGACACATCACAAATTAATATACCAGGCCATTTCTTCTAGACCACATGCTTCTTAACCTCACTGAGGCACGGTATGGGAGTCATATATAAAGTGTGGGACATTACCAAAAATAGTCTCTTGCCTTATGTAGGGTTAAGAGAGTTATTTTGGGTTAAATCCAGCTATTTTGCCAGATTTATATTCTTTATAACTAAGTAATAAATAATTCTTGTGTGGTGAACTAGAGCAACGAGGGGAACAAACTTATTTGAAGAAATGAGATCACCAAAAAGATGTTTGAAGATGCAGAGAGAACATATTAAGTATAAGTTAGGGGTCTCAGTGTCATGGTCCTGGGCCAGAGGCCCAGTGGTTTTGCATCCTTTTTGTGTAGTCCTGTTTTTTGTTTTATTACTGGTTGTGGTTACTGGTTTTTCTTATAGTTTAGCTTCTTTGTTTGTTATGGTTTTGTATTCTAGTTTTGGTTTAGTTATTTGTATTTCTTTCTGGTTTTCCCTTAGTCCTTGTCATCCCGTGTCTCTGTGTCTGCTTTTCGCGGTGTGTCTGTCTCCCTGTGTATTAACCCTTTTGTATTTAGTTTCCTTGTCTGGTGTTTAGGTTCCCCTTCCCTTGCGTTTTGGTGTCTCTCGTGTCTGTTCCCCAGTATATGTTTTTCCTCGTGTTTTGTTAAGTCTCTGTGTGTGCAACATGGTTGGTCACCTCCTGTTTTATTTTGATGGTCTCGTGTTTCTTGTACTTTGTGTTTAGTTTTGCTTCCTCTGTGTTATTAGTTTCATTTGTTTCACCTGTTGTTCCCTGTTGTTTCCACTTGCCCGAATTACCTTGTGTGTATTTAAGCCCTCAGTTTTCTTCTGTTCATTGTTGCGTCATTGTCGGTGTTTCTCCCTCCCTGCTGTGTGTTTCCCATTTTAGTTTTCCCCTTGTTCTCTGAAGGGATATATTCATGCTATATGTTTACATTTAATTGCCTGAGACAATATGCTTTAGGCTATGAAATAAACATAATTGATTAAATGACATGAGAAGACCAAGACGGCCTTTTGGGTTGTCTCTATCCCTAACAGATGCCAGAGAAAGACTACACAACAATAAGAACAGGAGACTCTGAGGTCATTCAGACCAGCTGTTGTTTTGCACAATTATTGCTTCGTATATGATGTAACCAACATAGATAAGCGGTGACTATGAAACGTTGACTGAGAAACACAGAGTGTGTGAATACTTCATGCACCCTTCAGTTACATACTGGGTGATGCATGCGGTATTTCGCCCAGATTAATCTGTAAAAAAACTGTTTGAAAATGGCCTAATTACATTTAATAATTGAACTCCTTATTCCGTTGTTTTTGTCTCATTCCTGTTCGATAAACGAACATGCACAAACATAAAGCTTAGCAGCAACTCAGACACACACAGCAGTAATTCAGACAGATATTTTTTCATAATTTCTTCATCTCCCAGGCTTGTTTTGTGTTTTACAGCCTTAGTTGAGATTTTGTTGTGTTCTGAGTTTTCGTTTATTGTAACTTGTGAGCCTCCAGCAAATAAAGCTGTTTAGAGTTAAGCTCTAGTTCACGCATCCTGCATTTGGGTCCTACCCTTCCCACCATACAGCCTAGCCATGACACTCAGTCCTAAAACTATCACCAACACCCCCCCTTAATCTCAACTGCAACCATCTGTTTTCTAATTATGTCTTTTCTGATAAGGTGCACAGAGTTAACTGGGTCTATTGAAATGCATCCATGCCTCATAGCGAATAACTCTGCACTCTGATCTTCAAGGTCCTTTGTTAAGGGTTCTCGTTATTCTTGTGAGATAATAGAGATAGAAAGCAAACTTTCAACTTTGACTGCAAAAACAGTTTGTCTTTCCACTCAAGTGAGCTTGCATGAGTTGACAGTAAAGAAGCAGCTACAGACATAAGATATAGCAGAAGACATAAGGCAATGTACACCGATAAAGCACAACATTATGACCACTGACCGGTGGATAACATGGATTATATCTTCATCATGGCACCTGTTAGTGGGTGGGATATATTAGCAAGCAAGTGAACATTTTCTCCTCAAAATTTGATGTGTTAGAAGCAGGAAAAGTGGGCAAGCATAAGGATTTGGGAGAGTTTGACAAGGGCCAAATTGTGCTGGGTAGACAACTGGATCAGAGCATCTCCAAAACCGCAGCACTTGTGGGTGATCCCGTTCTGCAGTAGCCAGTATCTATCAAAACTGGTGCAAGGAAGGAACAGTGGTGAACCAGCGATGGGGTCATGGGCAGCCAAGGCTCATTGATGCATGTGGAGAGCAAAGTCTGGCTTCAATCCAATAGATGAGCTACTGCAGCTCAAATTGCCAAAAAATTTAATGCTGGTTCTTATATGCCGCAGAGCAAGCAGGGTGCCCATGCTGACCCCTGTCACCAACAATAGTATCAGAACTGGACCACAGAGCAATGGAAGAAGGTCCCCTGATCTGATGAATCACATTTTCTTTTATATCACAGCAGGATGCACTGTAGGAAGAAGGCAAGCCAGCAGAGACAGTGTGATGCTTTGGGCAATATTCTGCTGGGAAACCTTTGGTTTTGCCATCCATGTGGATGTTACTTTGGGATGTACACACCAATGAGTTTGAGGTGTTGACTTGGGCCCCACTTCACAACTTATAGAACTTTAGATGATGTTGCTAACATCTTAATGCCAGATTCCATAGGACACCTTCAGGGCTAAGGTGCTCAGGATATGCTGTAAAGTGAGCAAATATAAGAAAAATAATAAGGGCCCTAAAACAGAACCTTGTGGCACACCAAAGGCAAGAGAAGCAGAAAAGGACCTGCACCCAGAAACAGCTGCAGAAAAGTATTATTCAGATAGTTATGATGTGACCCACTCCAAAGCAGACCCAGATACACCCACCCAGTATCTCAGCCTATCAAGCAGTATAAAAAGCATGCATCACTTTACATCAAAATGTCACTGGAAACTCTCAGAAGAGCTGTTTCTGTGGAATGAACTCTACAAAATACTGGACTGAAATTTATCAAGGATACTGTGTTGTTCCAGGATGGTTGTAAACTACAACCGTTTCTAAGATCTTAGAAAAAAAATGGAATTTTGAAATTGTTCTGTAACTGTTGAAAATAGAAGTGGGAAGCTTGGATTTTTTTAGAAGTGGGTGATCTCATAATAAGCGGGGACTTAACCAGAGACCAGTGAAGTGTTAATTATAGTGAGCACTGGTATGCTGAAAGACAGGTAAAATGCCAAGAAAACAGGAAGATGCTTTCATTGAGTCTACCAATTTTTCCAGCTCAGGTAAAAAAAACAGGTGAAAAACTCTCTATAATAACAGGCCTGCCTGGAGTAGGAACAGCCAATAAAGAACCTGAGGGGAAATATTAGTTATTATATTACTTTTATTATTTATTATATTTCTACTAGGAAAGAAATAAAATTATTACAATCTTCATTTGAAAAAACTGGAACTGCAGATGGAGCAGGAGCAACAATATCACTAATGGTGTCAAATAACACCTTCAGATTACCTCTACTCTTTATGACCAGCTTTGAAAAATAGGCAGTCCTCGCATCTTTATCTGAATTGTTAAAAGAAACAAATAGATCCTTTAAATGAAGCAGATGAATGTGTAAACAGGTTTTCTTCCACAGGCACTTAACTTTATGACAGGAATGCTTTAAACAGTGAACGCTGTCATTTATCCAAGATGAAGGTTTTGAAACAGGAGTTAATCTCGTTTTAACATGACAAACTTCATCTAAAATGGAAAGACAATGATCATTAAAAATATTTGTTGCACGGGGGATAAAGATAAATTAAAACGATAAGAGAATTTCTTTGAAGTCAATGAAATTCAAAATATGAGAACTAACCACACAACAAACAGGAGACAGAGGAACCTGATAGGACAAGTTAAAAAGAATACAATGGTGGTCAGAAATAAAAATGTCCTTAGAATAAATAGAATCAGTATTTAAACCCGAAGTAAAAACAAGGTCCAGAGTGTGTCCTTTGGCATGTGAATCTATGATAAAACCTCTGGCAAAGAGGTCAGAGTTGTCATCAATGTGGTTAATAAAAACCCCTGTTTATGACAAGTCTAGACAACTTCATGATGGAGGATAAGAAGTCACTGAACTCCTTTAAAAACAGGAGGATGATACACCACAGCATAGTACAAAGGGTCCTTATTACCTACTTTAATCAGCTGTAGTTCAACAAAGAAAAGTGTCTGACCGTCACTGAATGACATGAGAACCGGCTCTGAAACACTGCAGCGAGACCTCCTCCTTGACCGGACTTCCAAGGCTGGCTGATGAAGGAATAACCATCAGGGCAAAGCTCAACGAGGGATGAAAAGTCAGATACACGCTGCCAGGTTTCAGTAAGGACTAAAAAATCCAATTCTTTGGAGATTTTAAAATCGTTCAACAAGAACGATTTATTAGTCGTTGATTGAATAGCATTAAATAGTGCCAGTTGTTGATACTGTATTCTTTCTTGTTGGCCATCTTCCAAAGCTGCAGGTGCAAAGAACAGATAACTTTGTGCTGTCCACTGAATGGCATTTGCTATTTCAATGCATATGCAGTGAGAGGATTGTGTTGTTGGGTACACTTTTATATTAGTATTTTTTAATGAATATCTCTGATCAACTCTGATCACATTCATTTGTATAGATCTAAAGCTTAGCTTAAATTAGTCATTTATTTCTGTAATTTGAACATAAAAGTCAGAATTTAAAAATCAATGATTATATGAGAGAAATAGAACAGCACTTAATTTCTCCGTGTCTGACTAAATTAATAGCTCAAACTCTTGTAAAATATGAGTTCTTGTGACACATAGGAATATTAATGCACAAATCGGTTTAAAATATTAGGCTCTTGCAGTTTGTGGTTCCAAATGCCAACACCCCACCCCCATCCCATCATCTCAGAGATGACAGGCCCTTTATAAAGTAAAGACATTCAAAGATGATAACAACATGATTGACAACAGCTGGCAACTTTTTCCCTGTCATCCTCTTGGAGAAAGGAACTATCGTCTCTTCAAGACCAAGTCATTTAATAAATTGGAAGTCTGCGTGTAATTGGAACCAATCACTTCGCCCCCTCTCTTTCCTCTCTTGCATTCTAATGATCTCTTAATGGGCCCTTGATTAGAAAATGGCATGGAAACAGCTGTCAAGGCAGACCAGGAAATGATGGATCATCCAGGAGACTTTGGTGTCCATTAAGTTCTATTCTGGGCCCTATCACCAGTGGGGGGATAAGTTGAAAAGAAAGTTTAGCAATATTTGGTTTGAACCGAGACAATTCCCAGCAGAACAGTATTCACTTAAACTGATAGATGATGTTTGAGCACTGAGAAGACCGTTCAATCTGAGCCTAACAGTGTTACACAGAAAGAGATGTTTCAAAAAAAAAAAATCATAAATGTATTTTTGCACATTACACACTATGTTGACAAGAGGCAATTTTTCTGAACTTCTCACACTAAGACCAGCATGCTATGCTATTTGCTTAAGGGTGCAAAAGGTATATATGATGACATAAAATGATGACATCACAAGATACTGAAAGTTATGTTAAAAAACAAGTTATTTAACATACGGTATCAGAAAATAATTATGTGGCATTGTCGCTGGTCAAAACATGAAGATCACCACATGAAAAAAGTCATCCCATGCAAGAAATGTCTGGAATCCTTTCATGTTCTCGCCTCTGGCTCAGGTCACACCAGATTCTCTGTAAACATTGAAGTGCAAAATGAGGAAAAAATATCTGGCCTCCGGACAATGGGGTGTTTTAGAACTTTCTCTGCTATGAGGTTTTAGACTTTTACTCAAATAAATGCCAAGTCTGACTGAACACACTGCATAATAATAACTAGAGACTGTAGTGTGATTGGGTCACGCAAGCCAATGAGTTCTCAAACAACGCCCACCTTCAAAAGCAGCTTTTACTTTAATGTCAACCATAAAGTTTCATGGCTGCTTGTGGCATGCTTGTGATGTGTTGGCAAAAACTGATCACGCCCCTCTTAGAATACTCAAGATGGCCTTTGTGGTAGATCCCGCTACATTCTTCAGAATATGGATTATATAGTTGGATCAAGAAGCTGTATCAGGTATCAGTGACAAACAGAACGATTCAGATCAATTGCGAGAAGCCTGCAGTTACAAGGGATTTCACACCTGTAACATCTTGTTTGCTGCATGTTTCTAAGTCTTTTACAGTGGTTAAGTGAGTTAAGAGACTGAGAGAAGTTACTAGTTGGGCTCTTCTATACTCTCATTATGTTTGAGGGAAGTTGTTTAAGTTTTTGTGGCTCTTGTTGTAGGTAACATGTTGTCATTAATTCAATTAATACAATTTCTCCTCATTTGTTTTTTGTTAGCAATACTGTACACAAATGGCCTGTACATGTGAGCTGGAGCACAGGCAGAGCAGGGAAACGAGACACAAGCATCACTGGAAATGAGATCAGTATGCCGTAACTTAATCACACTCTCACTGAAATAAGAAACAGGTGCAAATAAATGAAATGAATTACAACCTGAATAACCTTTTGTTCCTGTTGCCATTTATTATTCTGCTAATAGAGTCATGGGAAAAAAATTTAGCTGACTCAGTGACTGCAAGGTGCCAAGGTCCTGTGGCTGCAAAACGAGCCCAAATCATCACCCCCCCCCCCCACTGCCGTGCATGGCAGTTGGTGTGAGGTGTTTGTGTTGATATGCTGATTGGTTTTTGCCAAATGTGGTGCTGTGCATTATGGCCAAACAATTCCACACTGGTCAACATTGCCCTCAAAGTCTTGTGGTTTATTCAGGTGCAGCTTTACAAACCTAAGCCATCCTGTCGTGTTCTTTTTAGAGAGAAGAGCCTTTCTCCTGGCAACTCTCCTAAACTAGCCACATTTGTTTAGTCTTTTTATAATTGCACTGTTATGCACTTTAACATTTAAGATGCTCATTGAGGCCTGTAGAGACAGAGATGTAGCTCTATTTTTTTTGTTTGTTTGTTTGTTTTTGCTATTTCTCTGAGCACTTACTGATGATGAACTGATCAAGTCCATTTGATTAGCAGCACCTACTACTACTTATTCTGTTCCTGTTGAAAGAGTAAGGGTGTACTTAAGTTTTCACAGGCCTGTGAATAACGTTTTTCATATGACTAAGTAGTATTTCAGGAAATGTATCTACTTGGGTGTATTTGTTATATTTTATTTTAGAAAGTTAGCAAAGCAATGTTTTAGTTGAGCCTGATGTTGCCTTGCACAAAAGCAAATGTTTTTCAGTGAGTAATACAGCTTAGTCATTTTACACAGAACAGAATTCACCTCACTTAACACAGGCATCAGATCAGTAGTCTGCATCTGCAACTATTCCAAGCCAAGTTAGTTGAATGTAAACCCTCCAACAGTGTGCTTATCAACCACACCAAGTTGTTCCACCATGCTCCACTTCTTTCAATTCAATTCAATTCAATTCAATTCAATCTATAAAGCACAAAATAGCAACAGTCACCTCAAGGAGCTTTACATTATATGGTAAAGACCATACAGTCAAAACGACTGTTATGAACAAAGCACTTGGTGACAGTGGGAAGGAAAAACTCCCTTTTTAAGAGGAAAAAATCTCCCACAGAACCAGGCTCAGGGAGGGGCAGTCATCTGCCATGACCGGTTGGGGCTGAGGGGAGGGAGACAGGACAAAAGAAATGCTATGGAAGAGAGACAGAGATTAATAATAATTAATGATTAAATGCAAAATTGTCTATAAACAGAGTAAAAATAGGTGAATGAAAAAAAATACTCAGCAGCCTAGGCCTAACTGCGTGGTCTTTCAGGGTTACCTGATCCAGCCTAACTATAAGCTTGATCAAAAAGATTTTTTGACAGAAAAGGAAGGTTGAAGATTGGCCTATAATTAGCTAAGACAGATGGGTCAAGTGATGGCTTTTTAAGTAATGGTTTAATTACTGCCACCTTAAAAACCTGTGGCACATAGCCAACTAATAAAGAGAGATTGATCATATTTAACGTTGAAGCATCAATTAATGGAAGGATTTCTTTGAGCAGTCAAGCAGCAATGCAGACTAATAGACATGTTGATGGTTTGAAGGAAGTAACTATTGAAGTTGACTCTGAAAGTGTAATAAACCAGGGAAAGTAAAGGGACACAGAAGGAAGGACTGGCAGACAGAGAAAGAAGGTTACACAGGGTTTGAGTTACAGAGCTGGTAAACCAGGGTTTGGGGAGCAACCACAGAGTCAGGAAATGATACGAGGAAACTCTGAAGTGTTCCAAGACATTAACAGGGAGCCAGAACACCATACCTGTCGCTGACTCAACAATCTGGCAGTGGCTGATGACTCTTCACAGTCTGAAACAGTTGGTCATGAGGACTTCACGTGAAACAGGTTGGTTACTCAGAGCATCTCTTACAGGTGAGCTTGGCAGAGGGGCAGCGAGAACAGGAGGGAGCGCCTCCATTAGTGGCAGTGGCGCAGTGGGTAGGCGCTTGCCTTGCAGCTGAATGGAGCCCCTGTCCCTGCGCTACATTGTGTCCTTGGGCAAGACACTTAAACCACATTGCCCAACGGTAGCGCCGGTCTCTGGCTGCATGACCGCAGATGCTCGTCTCTGGATGAGTGATCTGGAACAATCATTTCATTGTGTGCCTTGTGTGCACAATGGCAATGAGTTGAATCTAACATCTAACACAGGTAGAGTATATGCCCACTGAAACACACAGCTTATGGGTTATCTGCTTTAAGCTGCGCGTTTGTGAATTATACCACGGAGTCAGGCACTTCTGATTTGAGGCTTTCCTTTTCAGAGGAGCCACAGTATCCAAAGTCGTACTCAGTGAGGATGTAAAACTATTGATGAGATAATCTACCTCACTGGGAGCAGAGTTTAGGTAGCTGCTCTGCACTGTGTTGGCATATGGCACTGAAAAGCATAATTATGGAGGAATTATATCCTTAAACTTAGCCACAGCACTTTCAGAAAGACTCCTACTGTAATAAAACTTATTCCCCACTGCTGTGTAATCCATTAAAGTAAATGTGAATGTTATTATAGAAATGATCTTTCATTTGTTTGCTGTGAAGACCCTGAACGTGGCATCAAATACAGCTTGGATATCACCTGGTCTCTCCAAAGCAACCCATACATTAAAGCTCTGATCTTCTCTTGCTCTGTGGGCTTCAGTTTAAATGCAATATCATCCACCAAGGGATACTGGTTCGCCATAGAGTCCCCTTAATTCAGGGTTTTATTCATAATTTAGCCAAGTAAAAGTACAGTGCAAGCATGAATTGTGAATAGGCATTAATGATTAATAAGACATAACTCATTCTGAAAGTGCTGCAAATATTTATTTCCTCTTGGCTTGCCATACATGTTTCACCTGGCACATGTATTAATTGAAAATAATTAAATATATTGTATGTTCTCAGAACAACAGCTCTGGGAACATAGAAACAAACTGATTTACGTAAGTGGCCTAAATAAATCAGGCACTAAACAGACAGAGCTGCACTCGTTGCGTTTTTAAGCATGACAATACTTCAGCAATTTTGCAACAAAAGTGCTAAATCATTCAGGTCTTTCTGAGGAGCCAAGAAAACAAATTAAAAACCTCTCCTTGTTCTGTAGTTATCATTAAAAAATATAAAGACAGCACTGAAATTAGATGGTCCTTGGTGAACCTTAAAGCTGAGGAGTCTTAAAAGAAGAACAAGGAACTAATGAAGGTGGCCCTCAGCTGTTTTGTCCCAGTAGCTATTCTTAGTCTGACAGTCACTGCTCATGTACGTATGAAAAAAGAAAGCCTGGCAACCTGAGCTTGTATTGTGTGCTGATATTCCAGAGGCAGGTGTGGCAACTAAAAGCTTATAAATAACTCCTCATCCTTTCATAGCGCTATGGCCTTGAATGATAACTTCTTTCTTTGCAGCCTCTATGTGCTTTGAGTCCTTGTCAGTCAGATCACCACAACACACACAAATACAGACATACCTATAAAAAAAAATCATATATCATTTATAATAAAATGACAATTCCCTTTAAACTATTAGCAGAAGGTTTTCAGAGTAACGTGACTAGAAACAGTTCAGCTGGAATCTTGTACACGGTGTACCATATTTAATAAGACGAAACAATGGACACCTTCCAGAAACCAATCAAAGGCAACAAAGCGATGACAAAAAAATGTGAAAAATGTCATGCTGCAAAGATCAAGACAGATAAAATCTTCTATGACAACTAGGGATAAGAAAACTAGAGTCAAAATATGAAACTATGATGTACATTGAAAATGAAATATATATGTGCAGTACCAGTGAAACATTTGGACACACTCACCCATTGTGTCCAAACGTTTGACTGGTACTGGCTACATTTAAATTTTTTTGACTATTAACTAATATGGTCATCTCAGGCACACAGCTCTTGTGAACACTGGCTGGACGGTGTTGGCTTAAAACATCTTGTTTCAGACAGATGGCAAACTGAAGGGCTTCAGAGTAAAAGCAAAGCTGCTCTTATAGATTCCATGAAATTCCCTTTAAGTATTTACTTCATCATCAGAGGGTCATGAATGTTTAGGCCAACCACTCAAGCAATTTAAATATGACTGGATATGTAAAAAAAATGCTGGTGATAATCATTAGTGTTCCTTCTATGAGCACAATGGCTTTCTGAACCAAAACTCATTGCAGTCCTTTCAATAGAAGAACAATTTCATTCTGTATTCAAGAACAATCAAGTAGGAAGCCTCCATTTTTAAAAGCAGACTAAATATTCATACTGTTAATATGACAGATGGTTTGCATTTCAGATACTATTATGCTCCTTCCTTTTTGTTTTCCACTATGATTCCCTCTTCCCTGCTTTCTCGCATTCGCTTTGCATCTTCCCTCTCTCAATCCCGCCATCCACCTCCCCGGTTTTTCCAGACTTTAATTTTCTAACATTTGTACCCAGGTGGGACAGTGCTGAGAGGGCGGAAATAAATATATATTTCTTTTAGTGGCAGTTTGTAGTTCTACCACAGCCAGTTGCTCTCCTGAGGCTGTTCCAGCTGTTACTTTCAGCTGTTCGGGTCTTATTGTACAGGGAGCTATTGTCTCATCTTTTAGCTGCTTGTCCACAAAGATGTTTCTAAATTGATCTGGCTGAAAGCAATGTTCTCTGTGTGTGTGTGTGTGTGTGTGTGTGTGTGTGTGTGTCTATATACGCAGGGGTGTCATTGGTCTATATTTACCAACTTAAGAATGAGACAGGCTTATGTTGTCCAAATACTTGGCACTGAAGGACACTGAGTTCAGGGTCACCCTCATTACTCCATCAAGAGACATAGAGAACATGAGGTAGATGAAGACAGACAGACAGTGAGAAGCAATAAAGAGGTGAACTGAACAAGACCTTCAAGGGGAGAGACAGACAGGGAGACACAGAAGGACGTGGGATTTATCCGTCCTACAGATCTTTGGCACCAAAGGACTTCATCTGTTTTTAAAGAAACTGTGAGTGGGATTTCCATGTACTCATCCTTCAGCTAGATTTACCACAAATAGCAAGCAGTTTTTTTTTTTGTTTGTTTCGTCTTTCATCAGTTACTAAGGAATTACAGTAATAATAATAACATTAAGCCAGGGTAAAATGCATGCGCTGTACCTCTACATTACATTTGCATAATACGGTTAATTGCTAATCTTTTTTCTTTGTCAGGAAGGTTTCCCTTCTCTTCTTGTTGCTCTTGAAAATGTTTGCTTGCTTCTCCTGCTAGTTGAACTTCCTAATTGTCTCGTCTTTTGATGGCCTTAGCCGATGTAGCTTTTAATTACTCTCTTGGGAGACCATAAGGTAAGCTCCCGATGTGTTCATACAATTCCTTTCCCTTCGACGTGTAAAACAGGGAATGATTTACCAGCTTTTGTCTCAGGTTGATTGATTTTTATTTTTTTATTATTATTATCATCATCACACCTAGAAAATTAGCTCTTGTATTACTCCAGAGACTAAGAAAACTGTACTGTGCATAGGAACAGAACCACTTTGCTTTAGCTCCTTTCCCTCCAGGGTCACTTCCAATGGGCCAGAGGTTGACCTGCCATCAACTGTGTTCAAACAAACATCTCCCTTTGCACAGAACTGAGTCACATAAAAAAAAATTTAATTTTTTTTTTTTTAAATCAGCTGGCCTGCAAGCGTGTTAGCCTCTTACCAAACTCTGCACCATTTTCCACAAAGCAATTGAGGGAGATGAGAAGAAATAACACATTACGCTTGTTTATATTGATAACACAGGTGGCTGCTACTGGGAACGGGTGAATGAAGCTATCACTCAGGCACGACCTGATTCTGTTTGTTGGGTGCGCTCTGCACTCACCTCCCAAAAGCAAACACATGATTAATGACAGGCAGGGTGTGTGCAACACCATGGCGAACCTCAACTGATGAATTATTAGCGGCTCAGTTGCAAACAAAGGGGTGATTCATTAAACATGGGATTGTAACACACCTTTTCAACACGTCACAGCACACTGGGGTGGATAATGAAAAACAAAAAAATAATGCCGCAGTGTATATACGACTTGATGTATTTCCCTTTTGGAAATAAAGGTCTTCTCTGCATTGGAGCTCACATTAAATGAAATTACAGTTATGTTTTAAAACAAAGAATAAAATGATAAAGCAACAACTTTTTTGCTGGGTTTTCTAAAACCTAATCTTTTAACAAACCACAAACAAAGACGGAATTCAATTCACTTCATCAATTTATAGCCCAACCCAGTAACTAAGGCCCGAGCCACACAGGCCTAGACACGGGCTAGTGACCCCTCTGGCAACCTCCGGTTGCTAGAGAAAAATGTGCATTGAAGGCAAATGGTCTGTGTTTACCGTTTGCATCACACTCTTCACAGTCTCACAACCACTTACTGAGTAGTTGTTGAGTGTTTATAGATAAATCATCTTCCATACAAATTATGGGTGACAGTGGCAATCTGCTAGCAACCAAATCAATCAAAAGGAGGTTTTCAGTGCAGCACAGTTTATCTCTTTGTGACCAATTGCACCGCACAACAACAAGCAACCTCCTTCAACCAACCTGTTGGAGAGTGCAGATCTTTCTCTAGTGACCAGTGGAAACCAAGGGATCACTGACTGGTCTCTAGGCCTGCGTGACTGGGGCTTAACAGCAACTACTTGCAACTGGTCTGAGAATACTCACTTTTCACTATCCACCAATGGCTGCCAGACAGTCACCAACTGGTTTCTAGGCTTGTGTGACTGGAGTCTAAGACAATCAATAGAAAAATAAAAAATAATAATTATTTACGGTCTTAATCATTATTAAAAATGTTTTTGTAAAGCTACATATAAAAATGCTTTAGTTTTAATGTATTAAGCAGATTTTGACCAATATTTTTTTCTCTCTGAAGTGCGTCATTGACATATTGGATGAAAACCTCTTTACTGAGGGTTTATTAGGTTTCACATCTAATCATCTAATTCATAAATGCTTACACTTCAGAACAATGTCATAAGACATTTAAATGGTACAGTTTATACTTTAGATACAATTTACACTTTGGAAAGATTATTTGCCACTGTAAATCTGTCACTTTTGAAAAGCTTAAAGCACACACACAGTGTGAAGCTAAAAGGTGTTGAGGGTAAAGTGGTGCGTGAATTGTACAACTCATCTGAACTCAGTTTGAAACACACAGCTTCAAGTTGCTCCAAATCAGCACGAGTGTCTGACTGCCAGTGCAAACACCCTCCTGGCTGAGGCAACAGTGCCTTTAGTGCTCGACTGACTCCTGTTGACAATCTCATTGCCTCCCACACACCTCTGCATACTCACTCCAAGCTTCCCCTCCCCTTCCCTCCCAGGTGCTGGTTGGGGGGTTACCATGGAAACCAGGATGGTGACGCATCGAGAGCGAGAGGAGCAGTCATCCCAGATGTCTCACAGCATGCAACTGTCCTCCCAGATCAAGAAGAAGACCTTCACTTCAAGGTGCCAACAGAGACAAAGTGATACCAACACTGCTGCATGGCATTTATAGGGACAATTTAGACTTTTTTTTCTTAATTTTTACAAAATTTAAGAAAAGACCACAACCAAAGAGGAACTGATCCTAAAGGTATTATCTTTGCACTCGGATGCAATTTATTCTTCTCTGCCAAAGACTACATTTGTTGCCCAAAACCTATAAAAATCTCGAACAAACCACATTAAGTGGCATGCTTCTTCATCTCGCTAATAAACAAAGGAATCTCTGTATGATGGTGCATGTGTGCTCTCTGCTTTTCTCAGCAGCTATTGTTTCGATTTACTTCAAACTTGACAGGTGTTTTGCTGGGGGACCACAAAAATGCAGTGTCAAGTTTGAAGTCTGTGGATCAGAGCTTCTGATTTTTTTGCTAGAAGTTGCTTTTTTGTTACACTTGAAAAACAACTAATTGCCTGAGGTGTTTAGGGAACATCAACGAGCAATACGTACTAATGAGTACAGGCAACATAAC
>JAMQGT020008500.1:0-16378 GCA_024447675.2 Pterophyllum scalare
GTGTTATGTTAATTATTTCGTTCAGTTACGTATTGCTGATGTGAACCCACTAACCTCACACACTAGCTCAGGCTCCTTCCCCAACAGAGAGGTGACTTTCCATGTCACAATTGCCAGCCTTGATAGCCGGGGATTGGTCTGCCAGGGCCTCCACCCTTGGCCACTGTACACAGCACCTGATGTCTAGAGTGCCTCTTGTGAGTGGTGGGCCTACAGGGGCCCCATTGGCTAAGGCCCAGCCACCAGGCACTCTCCCTTGAACACACACCCCAGGCCTGACTCCAGCGTACGGCCCCACTAATCCTCTCCCTGGCAGAGTACACTGTTCCCTTGATCTTCCTCTCATAAGGGTCGTCTGTATAGCTCTTCGTCTGGCCCCGAGCCCAGGACCAAATTTGCCCTGGGAGACTCTACCATGGGGTAAAAGTCCCCGGAGAAGATAACCCCTGGGATCGCTAGGACACAAAGCTGTCCACCACAATAAGGTGGTAATTTGCAGAGAGGATATATATATATATATATATATATATATATATATATATATATATATATATGTGTGTGTGTGTGTGTGTGTGTGTGTGTGTGTGTGTATCTGTATGGCATGTCCACTGTCAGTGCAGCTGTACGTCCAGGTTGTTTCCGCTGCAGCTTTGGTTAAAGTGATGCCGAAACAGCTGTAAATCTGTTGTTTTACTTTGTTCTTTGACTAATACTTATACCATGTGTTAACATGGGGAACTAAAACAAATAAAATGATAAGAGAAAGTTACAGATATAGTCTCTTGATAAGCCACTTCAAATAGGTTTTTAGCCCTGATTTAAATGATGTAACAGTTTTAACCAGGTGTTCAGGAAGTTTGTTGCACAGATGAGGACCATAAAAACCAAAAACTGCTTCACTTTGTTTTGTTTTAATTCTGGGAACACAAAAAAGGATTGTTCCTGTTGACCTGAGAGTTCTAAATACATTTTGTAAGGCACAAGTAAATTTGAAAATGTAACTAGGTCCAAGTCGATTTAGTTGTTTGTAAACTAGTAAAAGTATTTTTAATATCTTTAGATAGACATCCTTCAATTTTTGTATATTTTCAAGATGGCAATAGGCTGATGGTGTGATAGTCTTTATGTGTCAAAATTTAGGTCAGAGGCCAGAATTACTCCAACATTTCTGAACTGATGAAACTTTTATTCTTTTTTTAAGGGTCAAAAACAGCTATTTCAGTCTTTTCTGAGTTCAGTTGTGGGAAGTTTTGGTATAACCACTCACAAATTTTTTCACTGCAATTTTTGAGTAAGTAGAGAGAACCATAGTCCTGAGATGGTAGGTACAGTTGTTTGTCATTTACTTAACAATTACAGGAAGTACTAAAATATTCTATAATCTAAGAGGGAGTGTGTATATATTAAATAGGGGTAGTCCAAGAAAGGACTCTTGAGGAACTCCACATGTGAGTTTTCTTCATTCAGATTCATAATTAATAAGTGGCACAAAATAGTCCCTGTCTTATAAATATGATCAGAACCAGTTTAATCTAGTGCCAGAAGGTCCTACCTATATTTTCAGCCTTTCCAGCAGTATCACATGATCAGCTGTGTCAAATGCAACACTGAGATCCAATAATAAAAACAGAAGTTTCTGACCTGCCCCTATTTAGATGAATCTTGTTTCTTACTTTAGAAAATAGAAGAAATAGAACAGAAAAGGAGAGCAGTCTTTGTGCTATGATGCAGACAGAATCCAAGCTGGAGGGCACGAAGGAGGTTATTTTGCACTAGAAAAACATGTAGTTGTTGGTAAATAGATTTTTCAATAATCTTTTCCACAAATGGCAGGTTTGATATTGGCCTGTAATAATTCATCTATGTTAGGTTAGAGTTGTTTGGTTACTGCTGACTAAGAACTTTTGGGGAAATGCCTGACCAGAGACAGCTATTGAAGCATGTCTGCTGTTATGCAGGTGAAAACATGTTTTAAAAAGTTTGTAGGCAGGGTATTGAGGTAGTGAGTTTCATATGTTGAACAATTTCTGTTAAAGTTGCATAGACTAGTGGTTGAAAATGTGTCAGGCTGACAACAGTCTGTGAAGGCTCAGAGCCTGTCATTATATTCCACTTATAATGGCTTGGCTTGTTTTCTGGACTTTTTGGTGAAAGAAAGATGCAAAATCATTGCATGACTTAGTGGATAACATTTATGAGGGAACTGGTGCAGGGAGACTTGTCAGTCTGTTGACGACAGAGAATAATGAGTGAGCATTATTGCTATTTTATTAATAATCTCACGGGGGCAAAAAAATATCTGTCTTGCCTGTTTTAGTTCCAGATTAAAAATATAAAGTCTATCCTTATAAATGTCATGGTGAACCTGAAATTTGGTTTTTCTTCCGCTGTTTTTCTGCCTGTCTGCACTGCCTTTTTAAAATATTTTTAGATTCAACTGTTGTGGCTTTCCTCCATGGTGATTTTTGCTTCTTATCAGAAATAGCTTTTGTCTTTATAGTTGCAATGGTATCAATAGTAAAAGCCACTTAAAAATTAAACCTGTCAATACAACAGCTTTAGACAGAGCTGGTATGTGTATATACAATACCAGTCAAAGGTTTGGACACACTTACCCATTCATATGAATTTTTGAGTGGTACTGTTGGTCTGGGTAAACAATGATTCTGATTACTCCATTCTTGGAACCAGCCATTATTTAATTAGGCTATTATTAAAATAATCAATATGTATATTAAAATCACCCCCTGAAACAACACCGCTAAAGACAATACTTACAGCTGATAGTAGTTCAGTAAATTATAAAGAAGTTTGCATTGTATTTTTGGGACCTTTAGATATTTATGAAGCTGCTTGACAGGAGGATCTCTGCAGAAGTGCAATATATTCAGCAGAGTCAAATGTTCTAAATGACAGCGCTTTGCTGGTCATTTTTGTATATGTACAGTACCAGTCAAAAGTTTGGACACACCTTCTCATACAATGTTTTTATTTATTGATTTCCTACATTGCAAATTAATACTGAAGTCCTCCAAAGTATGAAAGAACACAAGGAATCAAATAGTAAACTTAAAAGTGTTAAACCAAAATATGTCTTAGGTTTGAGATTTTGAATACAGTTTTCCACACTCTTGGCATCAGTCAGCTTCATGAGGTAATCACCTGAAATGGTTTTCTAACAGTCTGGAAGGAGTTCCCAGAGGTGCAGATTGTTGACTGATTTGCCTTCACTCTGTAGTTCAACTCATCCCAAATCATCTCAATTAGGTTTAGATCAGGTGATTGTGGAGGCCAGGTCAACTGACACAACACTCCATCACCCTCTTTCTTGGTCAAATAGCCCTTAAATAGCCTGGAGGTATGTTTGGGGTCATTGTCCTGTTGGAAAAACAAATGATGGTCCCACTGAGCACAAACCAGATGAGATGGCACGTTGCTGCATGATGCTGTGGTAGCCATGCTGGTTAAGTGTGCCTTGGATTTTGAATACATTGCCAACAGTGTCACCAACAAAGCACCCTCATATCATCACACTTCCTTCTCCGTGTGGGAACTACACATGAAGAAACCATCGTCCCACCTTTTCTGTGTCTTACAAAGACATGGCGTTCGGAACCAAAAATCTCAAATTTGGACTCATCAAACCAAAGGACAGATTTCCTCTGGTCTAATGCTCATTCTTTGTGTTCCTAGGCCCAAGTCATTCTCTTCCTCTTGTTAGTTTTTCTTAGAAGTGACTTCTTTGCAGCAATTTGACCATAAAGTCTAGCTTCATGCATTCTTCTCTGAACAGTTGATGTTGAAATGTGTGTGCTGCTTGAACTCTGTGAAGCATTTAGGTGGACTCTTATCTGGGGTGCTGTTAACTTGCGGTTTCTGAGGCTGGTAACTCTGATAAACTGATCCTGTGCAGCAGAGGTAACTCTTGGTCTTCCTTTCCTGAGGTGGTCCTGATGAGAGCCAGTTTCATCATTTGATGGTCTTTGTGACTGCACTTGAGGATACTTTCAAAGTTCTTGAAATTTTTTGCATTGACTGACCTTCATTTTTTAAAGTAATGATGGACTGTTTTTTTTTCTTTACTTAGTTGAGTAGTTCTTGCCATCATATGGATTAGAACATTACTCAAACAGGGCTATTCACTGCTTACCAACTCTACCTATTCACAACAAAACTGATGGTTCCAAACACATTAAGGGGGCAATAAATTCAAGAAATTAACTCTTGATGAGGCACAGCTGTTTACTGAAAGCCATTTCAGGTGACTACCTCATAAAGCTGACTGAGAAAATACCAAGATGTGCAATGCTGTCATCCAAGCAAGAGCTGCCTATTTTGAATAATCTAAAATATAAACATAATTTGGTATGTTTAACACTTTTGAGTTTAGTATACAATGCCTTATGTGTTCCTTCATAGTTTGGATGACTTCAGTATTAATTTACAATGTAAGAAAAAAATAGAAATAAAAATATTGAATGAGAAGATGTGTCCAAACCTTTGATTGGTACTGTACGTCTGTGTGTTTAGAGATAATCCCAACCCTTTTTTTTTTTGTCCATTATTTAAAAAAGGGCAATGTTTTTTTTAAAGCAAAACAAATGGCATATCTAACTCTGCTGCTCCCTGTCGATTCTGGTGTGGACCTTTGGTTTATTGATTATAATTTTTAATAGCTGCTGCATTACTGCTGCTAATGGGGATCTTATCAAAACTAATCTAATTTAAACCAGTACTGGCTAGCCAGTTTGTTTAACTTTGACATTATGGTCTTCTGTTTGTCAGATTATTAAGAATAAAAGCATCTGTCAGTGGGATTTGCTAATAGAAGTTAATTTGTTATTAAGGGACAGAGAAGCTTTAAATATTTATCAAGACATAGGCAGTTTTTTAAAAAGAAAACAACCATAATTATAAATCACACAAAAGGTTAGAAAAACTTTATTTAAAATGTTAATATGGAGAAACATCCTTTTGTGTATTTGTCCTTATTTTGCCCTTGCCTCATGACAGTGTGTTTCCAACACTGCCACAGAGACAGGAATGCCAGGCACCACACATAGCAAACAATTTATGAAAAATTAAAGAGCAGATCTAAAAATAGAGAGAGCTCCCTGCAAGATTACCCGCTTATATGTTGGTGTGCAGCTTCCACAGTGGCGCTTCAGCAAACAGAATTTCTATTTATGCCTAAAATGATTACAGTTTTTTTCAAAACAATACATGTGGTAATACTCTGGACATTGCCTTGTGAGATTCACTGGTGACAGTCAGGCCAAAGTGGGGCACACCTGTGAAGTGAGAAGGAGGATGAGTTGTGAGTTCTGCTTGAGAAGCTTTAATTTCTTCCCTAAACTAGTGGGAAAACGCACATTCAGAAGCACAACAGGAAACAAAAAAAACAATGTTTAATGAATGTCACAGGGTTGTCTAAAGTAGCTGAAAGATGAACGTACACATTAGGGATTATGCAAATTGGTGGAGCACTAATACTACTACAATTATTATACTTTTTTCTGTTACAGTTTTGATTAAAAGTGCTTATTATGCAGGGAAGAATTTGGAATATATTGAATTAGATGCCCAAAGTGTGAATAAATCTTTTTTTCAAGGTGCAAACAAATCCTGCAGTCTAAGCACTAAGTATTTCAGTAAAGGTCAAGTGAATTGTTATCTTGTTGGTGGCACAATTAGTTCTGCAATATTTCAGTATATTCTGTTGAAAAGATGATTGCAGCTGCAAAAAATCAGAGCTTTATACACCCCACTTTTGTTTCTCTTCCATTTATTTACTTAGTAAGCATTTAAAACCGTCATTAATATTTTTTTCCTCCTGGCATCAAATCAATCTACTGCCCTCATTGATGCAGACACATATTTTAGGCTAGAGGTGTTTGAAAAGAAACAAAGGGGAAATTGCCTATCACTTTAGTATGAAGTGTTGGAAACTTCTGTTTGTCATTTGTTTGCGCCCATTTTTATTGATATCTCTGCTCCTAATACACTCATATCATATTAACCTGAGCAGCGTTAGTGCACTAAGCTGGATGGCTTCCATCATAAAAGCAGGGAAACAAATATATTCCTGGAGCTTTTGCAAGATGGAAATTTAATCACTTGAAAACAGGTCAGGGGTGTATTATTGAATGCTTTCCACTGCAGCACACAAATTAGATCCAGTGTATGGAGAAACTTCCAATAGTGTATCACAAATATGTATGGACTTCTACACACAGGACTTCCTAAGAGAAGTTTGTTATTGTTTCAGATTCGTTTTATGCCAACAACAATAACAATGACACATCTTTAATTGATGCCTAACATTTGAACAACATGCAAGATTGTGGTTTTTGCTTATATTGCACACCTTCATGAAAGGAGGTGGGATTGACAAGCTTGTCTCACTTGTCTCACTAATGCCATAACCTAGTGTGTCAGGGCAAAGCGAAAAGAATAGCTTGTGCATATGTAAGGAACACCAGCGGCTTTGACAAAAAGGAGCTAATTAACGCCCTGGGGATGAGAACGGACTGCTACATTACATAATTATTGTCCTGTGGAGACTGATGCGTGCCTGTGAAACTGATGAGATATTCAAATCTTTGTTGAGAAACACATTTCCTTACTACTATCTCATGCAACTCAGATCAAGACACTTATGAGTTTGCGTGCATTACTTAGTGAAACAAAGAGGAGTAAAATATGCATTTCTTTATGTAATATATTTGGGACATCACATAGAAATGAGGGAAATCTCATTCATTTATTTTCATCTTCCTCCACCTAATACATCAAGGTGTGATGCTGGCATTCACAACAGATGTTCTTCATTATGCTGTTGTTTATGCAGCACATCTTGCTTTAGGCTGCAGCACACTGAGCAAAGGGCTGATTCCATTTATTGAATACACAAGAACAACAAACCTATTAAAAATGATTGTATGAACAACAGTATTGCAAGCCCAGAGGAAACAATTTCATTAATATTATTACACAACCAATGAAAAAGCAAAATGTCCCCTTGTTTCCTTTGTTCGAGGGACTGATCATTACTCCACCGCTTGGTTGGCATACCAAACTTGGAAGTGCGCACTGCAGGCAATATCTGGTGGAGCTGTGATCTCCTCACAGGGGAGTTGCGAGGCTATAAAATCCAACAGCCTGCAGCTGAAGCTTTGCAGGGTGAGACGAATATGAGTTTCCTCGATTTAAAAGAAAAGCACAGAGTGAAAAAAGGCGCAAACTAAAACAGGAACGCTAATACCATTTAAAGCATGGTGGGTAACTCACTGGCGAGATCCTTAGTCAAAATTAAACTGAATGCAATTCTCTGCCAGCCTCATGGCAGTTAGTGAGATAATGTTGAAATGTGATGTACTTATTTGGGTGCAAATAAGTTTTTTTTTTTTGTTTTTTTGAAAGAACAACTTTGAAACTAATGTATTTTAATGTTTGTGCCTGAACTAATTGTGTTTTTTGTACTCTTCTCCAATACAACTCGTCAAACAAACTTAGAAAAGGGAGGGATGGATAAACTGTTAGTGTTCTCTCTGGCTCCACTGAATGTTAACATTACTCACTTTCTTTGCAAAACAGGTTTGATGAGAAGCTTTGTTATCAAGTCAAGAGATCATTCTTCTTTTTATATAATTTTATTTTCACAAAACCGTTTTCTGCTATATTCCCCTGCACTTGAATTATGGCTCTTGAAGTAGACATTCTGACACTCAAATGGGCAAATAGCATTTTCAAATGTGCAATTAAAGATACACAAAAAACAAAATGAATAAATTGTACGACCTTTGCCCCCTGTTTACGTGTCAGAAATTTGTTGACAGTAACTCAAAGAAAATTACTCAGTGGCATGCAGAGCGGGACAGTCATATCTGATAGGTAAATGTCACATCTGTGTGTGTGTGTGTGTGTGTGTGTGTGTGTGTGTAGGTGTGTGCGTAAACATGGTAAACACTTTTTCAAGCAAAGTATAATAATATAGCATTTTCTTATTTGTTAAAAGCAGACCACAAAGAGGTGCAAAATAAATAGATTTCTATGAATAGCATCTATTGCTCGCATTTACTGCCCTAATTTTGCACTGTTGTTTCCTCTGATCAGTCCGTCCCTTGGATTTCAAACAAGCATTGTGTTGATTATATGAAAATCAAACGAAAATGAATATCAATCAGTTGCCATCAGGCTGGTTAAGAATGAAATAAAGTGCAAAATATTGAAGAGCAACACCTGCGTGTCCTCTAACTGTTTTCCTCGGCATGCAGATATAACAAACAAAAAAAGAACAAAAGCATATTAGCGATATTAAGCTAGCAGAGAAAATGCACACTCTGAACTCACTCTAAAAGATTATTTGAAATCACCGTCAGGTTACAAAGAAGTTATATTAAAACTTATGTCGGCCTTATTTCCCACATTTCCCAGTTATGTTGAATATTCTGATGCAATCTTCTGCCCAGAATTTCAGATAACACTGGGGAGCCAACCGGCCGGGGAAAATCTGTTCAAACTTCCATCAAACAGAGACAGGTTCTATGTGAAAATCCACAGATTTTAAGAGGTGCTAAAAATCATTCATTATAATTGCGACAGCAGTTGCAGCTGATACAAAACAATGGAAATTCTGTTAAAGTGCTGTTAATTCTGGTGCTAAAAAAGAAAAAAATCCAGTGCAAGTGGGGAAGGCTCAGGTTTGTTTCCCATAGGAGGTGATTTAATATGGTGGTTTTAATGCAAAAATTCAGAAGGGAATTTGCATGGTGTGTGGAGAGGTGCCTGCTGAGGAGTGGAGGCTGTGGAGTTGTCTGCCAGCTTGGGAGGCCATGCATACTGCTGCACCCAGTGGGAAGCTAATGACCAACGCACAATGGCTACACAATAAGGATCTCTAACACAGCTCATCAGCTCTCTCTGGCAGAAAGGATTTTCTCCAGTAATTGAAGCTGAGAGTGGGTGCACGTACCATTTTGGGAGCATACGACCAAAGTAAGATGCTGAAATGGATATGTGATGCTGAAATAATTCCTTTTCAATGTACACACAGCAAAGTGCTACTCATTAGAGCAAAGGGTGGGAATCACAGGGTAACTCATGAGTAACAATGCTATCAAAATACAGACAGTCACTAATTTGTAATCACAATAACAGTGCATCTGAAGAATAAGGTGTTCACTGCATTGTCAGGATGAGTGTTTATATTAAATTATAAAAATCATTAATTTATCAGTGTAAATAGTTCACTGATTAGTGAAGGACCACCACTACGAGTCATAAAGTAATGATTCTGCTGATGAAGTTAACCTGTTAACACCCTCTTACAAACAACAGCTTTGAGTTCTATCAGTTATTACCCCCTCATAACAACCACACAGGGGGTGAGTTTTTATTTATAACTCACTTGTATGGTGTACCGACAGGTAAAGAGTCTTGACAAGTGTACGTGGACCTCCTGACCATGTTTGTGGTGTTGGTTTTCAGCCCGTTTTTGTAAAGTGAAATTCTGGTATTATTCATTAATCTTTTGTTTATACTGATTAGCTTCTAGCTCTATAAATTACACTCTTAGAGTGTATGGTAACTTTTTGACCCCTCATTTTCTTACTCTTTTCACATTGGTTGTCTAGGTAAACTGGAAATATTATACCTTAAACGATATATCATAATTTCACTTAACGTCTTCCCTGAAGGTGGTTATTTCTTCTGTGTTCATTTCTCCGTGTGCTTGCATTGATGGTGGTTGCTAGGTTACAAGGAAACTGTGATGTGGTGCAGAACAGCACCCTCTTTCAACAGCCTTGCCAAAAAATGCTATTGTCCTCTTATCCAATGTCACTTTAACAACCACTGCAGGGGGAAAAGCAGAATGAATGAATTAAAGAAGTGCCAGGCTAACATCAAAAGGTGAAAACAATGCAGAAACAATGTTTTTTTTTCGTCACGCTGGCTATAAACATTTCTTATATACAGTCTATGTAAAAATTTGTTTTTGGCACCAGTGTATCAATAAAATACTTCAAGAGGAAGCGACTATGTTTGCCAGAAAGGCATGTCACAAATATGGGCGTAAATCAGAATACCTAACAATGAAAAACATTTTAAAATGACTTTATCATATTATGGTAAATGATCAATAAAATTTTCATCTTTAACTTTTTTTTTTCTAAATTTAATTAATGTGGGAGAAAAGTTGGTGCAAAATATTCACATGTTCCCACTGTTGGTACTGGATTACTGGATAATCTGAAATGCTGTCATTATGCTTCAGGCATCACTGGGACTTCCATCTGATTTACACAACCACTGCCTCATGTTCAGTTACAGCAGTTCTGTTGTTTTGCTTCAAAATGACTGTTAATAATATCAATTAACACAAACAAAATAGAGCAAAGTATGATCATTAGCTAAAATTATTTACATTTAAACTGGTAAGAAATCATGAGAAAAACATATAGCTTATCAACTGCAAAAAAGGGTAAATGTACACTGCACAGTCAGAAGAGCTCTATACCAATAAATTGTCATGCCAAGATTGATATGAAGCATACGTATTTGCTTTTTTGACACTAATATATTATTTTTAAGAGAGTTGGATGTATTCAGTAATATCACAAAGATATTTAAAAATTGGAAAGTGATAAAAAGCTTAATTTCAGCATAATGGAAATCCAGCATAAGAGCAGGGAATCCATGGGGGGGGGGGAATGGGCATTAAGTATGAATTTGGGCGTCGTTCTGAAGTTGTGTCAGAAATGACAGACACAAGATCAAAACAAACACAAAACTTCCAGCAGAATACATAAATAAGTTTAATTTCTTTTATGGTGAACACTTTGAGTCATCACCCTGAGAAAAACACGTGCATAGTTAAGTATTAGTGCACTGACTCAGCATCCACCAAGCCACCATGAGTTCTGTCATCATAATTAATGTAATTTTTCACACTTGCGTTTGCCATAATGTCCACTGTGAGAACAGTCTGCTTCAAGCACATTTTAACTGCCCATCTCCTCCAAAACTCTCCAAACCTGCGGTGAACAGTGGAAAGCTGATGAGTGATTTGACACAGGTGTGGTACCGCCAGGACTGCACATTACTGTGGTGGTCTCCATCACACTGACTGATCTGTCTTAACAGCATACAATGTTCTGTATATCCTCTGGAGGAAATGCACCATGCACATTACATTGTGGCTGTCAAAGAAGCTTCACGGTTCCTTGTAAAATTCGACAAAAACTACGATGCTTGAGCTTGTGGTGTTTATTAGTTTTCCAGAAGTAGGCTGCTTCTGAATGCATTGAGATTATGCACATAATTTAGTGGTGGCCATAGATCTTTTAGGGCACTGAGCAGAATTTAAATGAACTGAAGAATACGAACCAATGCTTTACATATGTAAGTCAATCATGGTGATGTATTTGCAAGAAAGAACTCAACAACAAATAGAGCACATAGCTTAATAGAAAAAAATAATATTGTACTCATAAATTACTTCTTCTAACAAATTAATGCTTTCTCACAAACTTAGAATTAATCCATTAATTTTATATTGCCCCGTCATCTTGAATACAGTGGCCGAAACGGTCATTTCCGTTCCACCTGACCACATTTTATGTACAGCATGTGGCTAGAGACTGGTCACATCTACAAATGGAGTATGCCAAAGGTGGAGGAGAAGAGAACTTGTAAGTCTTCGCGTGCCGTGGAGTCAAATTTTAATTTATGTCTGCACCTTCAGACTCAGCATATGAAGAATCATACCTGTGTTTTATCATCTGAAAAGGGGACCCCTTCACAAAAGAAGTGAAAACATTAAAAAAAAAACTCGACCGGTATCTTAATAAAACCTTATCTTTGTATTCCTAACCTCAAGCCTCATCTCCTGAGCTGTAGTCAGGGCTCTGAGGCACAAAAAGGTGCATAAACATGCTTAGTTTTTCCAGATATTGCAATTATGCATTGTCAGCAGATAAGACATTTTTAGCCTTCTGTTTCCAGACAGCTGACAATGAAAAAAACAACAACAGCTGTTTTATAAGCTAACATTATGCCAGCTAATGTTATGCCTGAGTACTCTAAAAAGCACACTTCTCAGGTCATATGAGAGTTTATTTACTAAGTGCTAGAGCCCAACAATGTCAGATCCACTTTAAAGAAAGTTTCACTAATGCTGGAAAACAGCAGCACTTATCAACAGAAAAGTTCAGGATATCCTCAACAACTCACCTTAGTATTGCTGTCATTGGGCAGAAGTGACCTTCAGTGACTCATTAACTCATATTGGACTCTTTTTACAAAGTTTTACAGCCTCCTCCGGAATAAATAGACATGGATGCTTCTCACCTGGCATATTGACAGCTGAGATAAACAGTGGACTGACAGCCTACCCAGATACTAAAAAACTCTGGGGCTTTGAGTACACTCACTGCAAATGAATGGCGGCCAGAGTTCTTTAAGGTGACTCTGGTAAAAACGTGCGGTACTGCAAAATATTTATATGAAATGGATGTTTTATTCCTTATTTATTGCTAGGCATTGACTAGCCATCCATCCGTTTTAAAATATAGTGTGCACAAAAGTTTTTTTTTTTTTATTCCACAAACAGTAGTAGAAACACACCGGCTGGCTGCAGTCGATATGGGATACAGTCTAAATTAAATGCTACTGACTAAAACATGTTTGTCCTACAGCGGCCACCGTAGTTAGGATTATGCACTTGAACTGGAAGGGGTGGAAAAAAAGAATTCAATGCAGTCTGCAATCTACTGACAACTTGTGGTGAAATTTTACACACTGTAACTTTAAATTAAGATTTTGACATTTTGCCTTTATTCTTAATACTCTTCTAAGTAAACTGGAAGTAATTAAAAATATAATAATAATGTAGTAATAAATGTTGTACCTTTTGCTTTCTTAGCTGGGTTTCTATTGCACAAATTTTTGCCCATTTTTTAAAAGCCTACTGCAGAAAAAGGGCAAATTAAGAAGTGCCATCAAAAGGTGAAAATAGTGAAGACAGAATAATTTAATGATATTGAGGAAGGTTACAGCAATTGGATTGTTTCCACACACATCTGATGCCTGGCTATGGATCATTATGTCTGTTTGGGCAGTAGACCAACCTTTCTATCTCAGCACATTACTACTAGCTACTAATAACCACTTAGATTATGAACAAATAAAACATGTCAAAAAGTGTCAATGTCAGTGTCAGGTTTAGATGCAAGTGGTAATCTTATATTTGCACTTGTTTTTAACCTGCTATGCATAGTGTATAAAATATACTGTACACCATAATAAAATCAATATAGATTCATGTGGCAAATAACAATTAGTCAGCTACTTTAGGGGTGAATCTCTTGCATCAGACTGTTTTTCAATTGCTTTATAAGCCTGCTGTTTACTAACAAGGAGAATAAAATTGCAGTGACACATAGGTGTTATTGTGGCTGGTGGGACAACAGTTTTATACAGGTTTACCAACAAGAGCCCTGTGGAGATCCATTTTTATCTGCTGAAGAAAATGACAGTGGTGGGCGGTTAGAGTACGATAGCAAAGCAAGGACTGGAAATGCATTTCTTTTAAACATCGCCTTGGAGTGGTACATGTGACAGATGTAGAGTCTTGCATTCTGCAAAACATAAGGCCTGCAGAGCAGTGTACTGTGTTTTGTGTGTGAGAGGTAATGGAGCTAAAACTGTGATGAATTCAAGCTTCAGACCCATATTTCCTTTATCTGTATTCACTGGAATCTATACATCTGAGGAACTCATTTCCTGGAAGGAACAATGGAAATTTTTAAATTGGTGGAACTATGTTATTAACAGTCTACCTGTGCTCTTCACAGGAAGATATCAATATTCATTTCCATGTCCCTGCACCTAGCTGCTGAGCGGAACCATGCTTAGAGCTCATTTGTGACTCAGAGGACTAATGACACAGGTCGCTATGATACTGAGAAAATCCCTGCTGGCCACAAACACAAAAGAGTGATGTTGCTTATATGACGATACCTTAAAACCAGAAATTTTGAAAGATATTTACTTTGACATATTTTAAGAATTTTCTTGTCATTATTTGTAAATGTACCTTACACACACACACACACACACACACACACACACACACACACACACACACACACACACACAGACACACACACACACACATGCACACAAACACCCATACACACATGTATTTGGATTTGGACCTTGTCTCCTGCCTTTTCAACAAGGGAAAACATTGAACCGAACTGACTTCACCCGCACTTTAAAAAGGTGCACACACTGAACTGAAATTGACCGAGGTGATTCTGAAGCCTTAAAGAGAAGAAAGATGTGTCCAATATGAATTATTGTTATGTTTATTATTTGTGTTTGTGTTGTTTGTTAGTCAGTGTTTATTTCCTAAATACATTTGTGGTCACATTAACACCTGGTTTTCTTGAGTCATTCACTGTTCACATCAGTCAGGCTCCATAAAGGACAGTTCTTCTGCGTACAGTTGGTGCGTACAAATTATTTCCCATTGCATAGCACTTGGTTCACCTCTGCATAGGTTGCACACACACACACACACACACACACACACACACACACACACACACACACACACACACACGTAGGTGGACACATATTATAATAAAATAGTTAAATAACACCTTTTATTATGTCTTCAGTTTAAGATGAAATATTGCATATTGTGTGAACATGTGAGGTCCTGACTTCAGTAAGTCTGTTTCAGTGCTGTAATGGCTGAAAAGTAATTTGACGGTTATTAAAATTTTTCCGGGTGAGTAGTTTCAGGGTTAGTTCGTGAAAAAAGAGCTCATAGTTAAGTGAGACTTGCCAGTTAGAACCAGGTGATACAGATGATGTACTGTTCATAGGTTTACTCTGACAAAGAAATCTCTCCATGATGACTGCAATGCATTAAGCATGCACGTTTGCTTGTCCATGATCAAGAGAAAACTACATGATCTGAATCATGAAGTACAAGATGCCAGCGTGTTGTAAGACTCAAAAACAGAAGAAGATACAAAACATCAGCCTGATGGAAACTGATGGAAAGGAGTACCCATCACCTGTTTTCTTTAATGAATACTTTATAAATTCATGGAAAAGTAATGTCACAATTACATCATCAACCCCATTAGACTAAAGATTAAGGAAAACATTTGATAATAGATTTTGGCTTGTTTTAAAATGCTTTTTTGGCACTATGCATTATACCCTGACGGAATTTGGGAAATTGGATTGGTGTTGGCAGTCAGACCGTGAAGAAAGCCAATTTTTATCTTCCTGTCTCCTGACCTTGAAAAGGCCATAATAGGTGAGCTCTTTGAAATAGCTTTTGGAGAGTGGCATTAAACTCACCTCCCTCGCCACCCTAGAAAAGCGGTGGTCTGATCCCCTTGTGTTATCCAGCGGAAGGCAGATAGTGACTCCCTGACAACATTGGGACTCAATTGCCTGTGCTTATTATCCTTTGGCATAGAAACATCTCACGTCTTGGTTGCTGCACAGGCTGACCTCTATTCCATCACTTAACCGCTGATGATAAGATGGAGAAGGCTGGAGCTGACTTATTCATGCTCAACCAATCGAAGGTGAATACACAGCATGTCAGACGTCCTAGGTCAATCATTTTGACATGTGTCAATTGTTCAGTGAATTTAAACATTATTGGTAAGGTTAGTTAGTTCTACATATTTAAGTGGCAACATCTTTTTCACTTCTGCTTTGGTAGAAAGATCGCTCTATGGGAGACAATAATTATCAATGACAAGGCTTTTATGGCACATTGTATGATTAAACACTTCTGTGTTGAGCACTGTGCATTAAAACTCTGTCTACACCTTGGAAAAATGAGTACATGTACCATTAAAGATTCAGCATTACTTTGTTTTGTAACTGCCCGGGTTCATTCTGGAGTAAAGTCCAGAGGTGTAAGGTTTGTTGAGGCTATGTGAAATCAGTAAGCTACATGTAAACCAATCAATGCCCATTCTTATCAAGGTAGCTTTTAGATACATTAGATGTATTTTGAGATTGTTTAAATTGAAAAACTGTGTGGTGAACCAGATTTCAAATACCATTTAAATGTAAATACAGTAGAAACCTAAGTTGGATTCAAATGGCCCATGGGATTTTATCCGACTTGTAAAAAATCCATCTTATGTGGAAGTCGAATAAAATACGATTCTTCACAATTCTTTAAAATATCATACAGGTTGGGGACTAATATCGAATTTCGCGGCAATGGCTTTCTGCTTCATCTCTGGATTTGCTTCCACAAATGTTATAATCTCATATTTTTGCTCGTGAGTGCCAGTTTGTAGCGAGCAATACGTAACTGAACCAAGTAAAT
>JAMQGT020008501.1:0-28808 GCA_024447675.2 Pterophyllum scalare
GCTTTTTTATGTATTTAATTCATGTAGTTATTGCTGTCATAAAGCACAACCGGTTCAACTATCTTGTAGCTTAGTTTGTGGAATTCACTGTAATAGCACTTTTGATCAGATAATATATACTGTAGTCATATAAGATGGCACCTCTATTTGACTGAATTCAGCTTATTTCTTTAGCAGTTTCTTCCCTCGCATATTTAAAATCAAATACTTAATTACTATAATATTTTAAATTACCAGTAACTACACTGTCCTTAGTTAAAGGCTGCTTATGAAACTTTGTTCAAGAGACACATGCAGCAGGATTCTGCCGTAATGTATTTGGGAGCACGTCTGTGCAGCTGTTCCAGGGGCAAGTTGCTCTGAGGTAAACATGGCTGCGGGAAAACCCCTTATTATTGTGCTCCGGATGACGTTCCTCACTCTTCCAGTGTTTACTGTGGAAATTATCCTGTGCCAGCGGGCAGGTGCTTCCTCAAAAGGTCTTTGCTTTTCCAGAAGATCTGAGGACTAAATTCATCTCAGCAAATCAAACACTCCTACAGCATTCTTGTCAGAGAAGAATAAATAGTATTATTTGGTATGATCCGAATTAAAAACTGATATAAATGATTATTATATGGGATATAAAACAGACAGTCAAACACAGTTCCCCCTCTGTGAACAAATGGGCACTGTCCTTACAGTAGATAGCTTTTGTGAGTATGTGGTAGCCTGTTTAAACCTGGGGACATAACTGTTGCTTAAATGAGCTACAGTAGTTCATCTAAGACTATACTCTAATACTACATTACATGCTAAACACTTTAAGAAAGAGTTATTAAGTAGGCACATTCACATATAGTGTAAAAGAGATCATCCCTATTTCCTAAAAGGACAACCAATAGATCAACAAATTAGCCTGATTAGGCTAATTTGTTGATCAGTGTGGTGATATCTTACGGTTAGCATTATTTCTGTTTTGCTGGAGTCAAAAGATCCGAACACCACAAATGAAGTGTTGAAACACAGTAACTCAAATAAGCTCAGGTGGAGCTTAGCAGATAGCCAGCTGCTTAGTCAGCACAACCTCTCTTATGTGGCCACACCTCTAGTGACAGAAACTTTAAGCCTTAACAAAACTTGAAAACTCCCCACATTCTGGTATACACACCCACACAGATGTCATCAGAAATCAGGCACATAGGTCAAAAGAGTATCTTGTACCAGAATGAGCAGTTTTATTTTATCTGTAATGCTACAGTCACACTACGGAAAACCGTGGCTGGAGACCACAGCACAACCAAAGTTTTTCCAGTCGTGTGCAGTGAACTTGTGATCTCGCTACCTTCTAAATGGCTGCTTTAAAGAATGGGATCAGGTCTGCGACCACTCGCAGACAGTTGCAGTCTTTAAAGTGTCTCTGGTACATCAAGATCTGATAGCAGGATCAAGTCTGCTATCAGCTATTTTGAGGTTGTTACTTAAAAAAAAAGTATTTTTAAAGAAATTTTCAAATCCTTCTTCTTACATACAAGGTCTTGAATAATCAGTCCCCATCTTATCTTAAAGACCTCATAGTACCGTATCATCCCAATAGAACACTTTGCCCTCAGACTGCTGGCTTACTTGTGGTTCCTTGAGTATTTAAAAGTAGAATGGGAAGCAGAGCCTTCAGCTTTCAGGTTTCTGTGGAACCAGCTCCCAGCTTGGATTCAGGAGACAGACACCATCTCTATTTTTAAGATTAAGATTAAAACTTTCCTTTTTGATCAAGCTTATAGTTAGGGCTGGATCAGGTGTGAACCATCCCTTAATTACACTGCAATAGGCCAAGGCTGCCTTGAGGTTCCCATGATTCACTGAGTGTTTCTTTTTCATTCACCTCTTTTTACTCTGTTTATACTCCACTCTCCATTTGTTTCTGTTTGTTTCTGTCCTTGATGCAGTTTGAATTTTACAACAACTTTACTCTCGTCTTTTTGTGCAATACAAATAAAATATATCACCTCTCCTCAAAAGTTGTAGACCTCTACATCATTGTCCTTGCTCCGCATGAACCGAAATTAGCTGATTGTAGCACAAATGAGCAGGAAAAAAGGGCGTGTTTGATGTTTTTTCTTTCTAGCCACCCAAAGTGCAGATAACTGAAGAATGCAAGCAACAACATAATTGTAACTGTATGTTCATTTCTGAAAAATGCAATGTGATTACAGTGGCATGTAGCACATTACCTTGGAACATTACACCCAGAAATACACCCAGTTAGTGAGTGAATGGGATGAAGCTGGTAATTACATACAAGCTGTTTGTTCTAATTCGGACTTTAACTGGGATAAATCACTGACAATTGCAATCACCTTCCATGTCCAGAGGTTCAAGGTGTTGCATGCTTGTCTGATCCACATTAGCTTCATTTTTTGGTCCCAGAGGTCGAAGCTTGGTTTTAGCCTGTGTGTTAGCTTATTTGTGTGTGAAGCATACACTGAGTGGCGTTACCATGCTGTTGGAGTTTGGAGTTTTTAAATTTATTTATCTTTTCTTTAGAATCTAGGAGCTAGCTATCTGAAAAAAAGGGAAATCACTCTTTTAATTTTAATGACGCCTTCAAAGGCACCAGACAAACCAAGTGTCTCAGCTGTGTTCTGGACAGGCAGAAGCTGCACCAGCTTTTCAGCATCGTGCTGCACACTTGCCTTGCCTGCAGGATGTGGTAAGACACACATTCTTGTAACAGGGCTGGTGGAGCCTCTAATTTTTTTAAAAAAGAAAGCAGCACAAAGCTGCTCTTCAGACTGGAAGAATTAGTTTTGATATTATGAAACCTTAGACTCTACCCTGGTTCCTAGCTAGTTTTCTATGTTACATATAGGAGTGTAAGCTAGTCATGGAGGGACTTTTATTCAACTGTTGTACTCATGCTCCCATTAACATGAAGTCACGTTTTGAATTCTTGCTTACTCAATTATTTCCAAAGAGGTCACTGCAGCTGATGGATCCACATGTTGATTTGGCACAGATTCGACACTGGATGTTCTTCCTGATGCAATCCTCCCATTTATTTGGGCTTGGCTAGCATTTGTACACTATCTTGTGACTCTTGTGGTTGTGTTTGTATCTGAGATCTTTTTGCATGTAAATGTGTTGACCACTTCTCCACAGAATAACTTGTGTTTTTGCAAAGATAGAAAAAAAATCTCCACATACTCCATTTATGAGTGCAAGTATTCCTTTGTAGAGCAGTGGAATCTTGCATGCAGACAGCAGGAATTAAGAGGCTCCAAGCCATATTTTTATTTCAATTAACAAGTCTGAGAAGAGCGCTCTACCTTTTACTGTGTTAAGCAGTCAGAGTGACACCAATGTTGTGTGTCGCATGACTGCAGGAGACTGCAAATGGAAACACTGAGAGGGGCACATCCATCTGCTCCATCTAATGGCCATGCACACACTCACTGTATGATAAGTTTTGGAACAGCTACTAGATTTTCTATTTTTAATAAACTGTTACTGTAAGTCTCAAGTGACCTGTATTTTTTGTCTTGCATGTTGTATTGTCACTGCCAACAAATTTAATGATCCACTGAGTCTTCTTAAAATAGCCCACAGAAAGTAATTTGGTAACCCTGTAAAGCAAAGGGAATCCAAAGTATTTTTTGATTGTGATGAAGCGTTATTGTTAGGTAGTTCAAACTGTGACATGCACTTTTGCAGTTTTCTATCTGTGGTGGATGGTTCCATAGTATAGTGGTTGATGTAATCACTTGGCAAGTGAAAATTTTTTGGTTCAATTCCAGCTGGAGACTCAAATCCCCTTTGGGGTTGTGTAAGAAATGGCATCCAAAAAACTGCCAAATCAAACATGCAGCACTACCTGCTGTGGTGACCCCTTGTGACAAGGGAGCAGCTTAAAGTAGCTGTGATGATCTATGATCAGTAGTGTGCTTAACAGGCTGTGGCTATATTTCTTTTATTGAACATTTTAATTAGAACCCTTATGATATCACTTATAAAAGAATGACACAATTACTTTCAAGTATGTTTAATATCAGAGTCAATACGTGCTTTACATTCAGCAAAAGTTATTCCCTGTAATACAGAGAATAATGTAGCTTCTTCACAGAATCACAGAATATTGTAGCTTCTTCACATAGTCACAGTTACTCACTGATGACCTGTGACACTGATGTCAATCATCATCCAGTTCAGCTTTTTATATGCAAGACTAAAGTACAAGAGTACAATACCTACACAATAGTACACCAAACATTCAAATGAATATTAGTTTTTTCAGGTTTCTGGGGGAAAAAAGCCTTTACAACCCTTTTCCCAAAAAAGTGTGGATGCTGTGTAAAATGTGAAAAACTAGAAAGCCAAAATTTAGTTAAAGAAAAAAAGGTTCAAAGACAAAATATGTTGAATCTGAGAAATATTTTTTAAATAAAGATTTCAAACGGTTTGCAAATCATTGCATCTTTTTTTTTTTTTACTTTTTACACAGCATTTTGCATTTTTATAATAGAATCAAAACCTATTTGATTAAATAGGATATGTTCAAATACATTCAGATTCCTGCAGAAAATGTTGAGCAGCAAAACAGGTAAATAAATGAGGAAAAAATTGCAGTATACCGTATGTGTGCATCTGTGATATTTGTAACTCAATAACAGGAACAGTACCATACTATACCAAGTTTTGCACAGCATAGCTCATACATAGTGTTGTGTTCTAAGGCTCAGAATTGCTGGTAATATGTAATAAAATACTCTATGACTCATAGTTATTAAAAATAACAGTCCAGTTTAGCTATGCATAACATTATATACATTCAAGTTTTTCACATTGTTGCATGAGCAGCTTTTGCTTTGCAGATGTCCCATCTTGCACTTCCTGTAGTATCTCGTGCTGGACCAAAGTGCTTATTGTTTTTAGTACTTGTGCTAGGAGGTAATAATACTACACTAGGTTTAAAATAATCTGCATCAGTCCTTTTGCTCTAGTTCCTCTAGAAGACCCAACTTAAAATATCAAGAATACCCCACATTTTTTCTCCTGTATCTCACTTTCTATCAGTCCCCTTTAGCTTTGGCAGAGTCACAGACAAATTATCTCTCTTTTAAACTCTTCGTCTCAAGGCTTGTAACGTCATCTTGGCTGTTTATTTCAGGCTCTGAATCTTCAACATCACCGTAAGTGCCGTCCTCAGATTCTGTGGTCTCTTTGATCAAAGTATCAAGTGGCTTTAGTGCTTCCTTAGATACTATGTTAGCTGCCTCTTGATTGTTTACCTTGCTGGTAACCAATGGAAGCTGTATGTCACCAGTTTCTTCCTCTGCTTCATCTGAGTCTTCATCTGCTTCATCTTCTCCATCAGCTGAATCTCCCTCCTTTTCGCTCCAGTCTTCATTGGGTGTCTCAGTTTCCTCGTCCTCCTTTTCAGAAGCTTCAGAATCCTCTTCGTCATTATTGTGCCTACCATCTGGAATGTCAATACACTCACATTGTGTAACCCTTTTTTCTCTGTGTCCACTTACATCATCATCTGCTTTGTTTTCACTGTTTTCTTCTTTGGTTTCTGATTTTTCCTCCACATCCTCATCTTCTTCTGGTTTCAGCTCCACCACGTCGTCTGTGTTTTCCATTTCATCACAAGTATCTTCTTGGCATGTACATTCTGCTTTATCAGCGTTAGTATCCGATTCACTGACAGCATTCTGTCCCTCATCCTGTTCAGATTCATCTTCTGTGTCATTTGTAGATTCCATCTTTCCTGTTCGACTTTCTCCAGCCTCCTCTCCTGCAGATGTACCTTCTGCTCCAGATTCTTCTCTGCTATGACTTTCAATTGTCTCATTCCCTCCTGCTTCAGGTTCTCCTGACCCTTCCTCTGCGGTTTCATGCTTTTCAGTCTCGCCTTCTGTAGTAACAGCCTCTGTGCAATCTTCACAAGTTGCTGTGGACCCCCTTTTACATTCATTTTCACCTGATGACACCTCTTCCTTTACAGGTTCTTCTGATTCATCTCCAGTTGTTTCACCTTCTACTAGTTTCTCACTGTTGGATTTGTTATCTTCTTCACTTTTTTCTTCTTCTTTATACTCTTCGGCAGCGCTGCTTTCTCCAATTTTTTCAGAGGATTCGGTCTCATCTGACTCACTACTGGTTTCATCAGCTTCATCCTCCATTTCAGCTTCACTTGTGACAGCAATCTCGTTTTTTTCAGCAATGCCATCTTCACTTGTTTTTTCGTCGGTTTCCTGTTCATCTGACTCAGACTCACCTGAACTGGTGGCACCTGCAGGTGTGTCATTCTTGACTGTGGCTTTCATGTCTTCTGCTGCATCTTCCTCTTCAGCCCCAGTGTCCTCACCAACAGCTTCTTTCTTCAACTCATCTTCACTTGTGACAGCAGTCTCTTTCACTTCAGCGGTCTCGTCTTCTGATTCAGAGTCATTTGCGCTGGTGGCTTCCACACCTGCAGCTATGTCAGATTCATGTTCAGTTGTAGCCGCATTATCACCTTCTTCTGCTGCGCTGTTATCTTCAGCTTCATTATCACTTGTGACCGCCATTGTGGTTTCTTCGACATTGTCATCTTCAGCAGCATCTCCGCTAAGTTCATTCTCACTTGTAACAGCAATCTCCTTTTCTATCACTCGCTCATCTTCAGTTGTTTCTTCAGCTGGCTCTGTGGTATCACCTTCCTCTGTTGTCTCATCTTCATTCATGGTGGCATCTAAGTCTTCTCCCGAATCGTCCTCAGTGACAGCACCAATCTCTACTCCATCATCAGCCTTCTCTGCTTCCATAGCTTCCTCATTGTCGGACTCTTCTGCTGTAGTTTCATCCTTAGATCCATCTTTTCCTGCTGAAGAAATCTCTTCATCTACAGCTGCCTCGTCTTCAGTTGATGCTACTTCATCTAGTTCTTCTGATGATTTGTCTGTGTCATTGTGTTCAGCATCAGATTCCTCTGCACTGATGGCAGGAATCTTCTCTTTATCACTGACTATTCCTTTATCTACAGCCTCATCTGCCTCAGATTCATGTTCACTTGTGACCACCATGCTGCTCTCTGCAGCTACATTTTCTTCTTCAGCTGTGGATGCTTCAAAAGTGCCTTCCGTAACTTCGTGCTCACTAGTAGCAGCAGTCTCTCTTTCTACAACCAGCTCATCTTCAGTGGTTATTATTTCAGATGGTTCATTTGACAGATCATTACTTGTGGCATCATTCTCCTCGTCATCTTCATTTGTAATGGCATCTAAATCTTCTGCAGAGTCATCTTCACTGGTAGCACCAATCTCTTCTCCATCATCAGTCTTCAGTGCTTCTACAGCTTCCTCATTGTCAGATTCATGATCGGTTGAGGCTACCATAACGGTCTCCTTGTTTTCAATTTCATCTTCAGCATTTTCATCCTTTGAGCCACCTTTTCCTGTGAGTGCAGTCTCTATTTCTACAGCTGTTTCATCTTCAGTTGTTGCCAGATCACCTGGTTCTTCTGCAGATTCATCAGCTGTAGCTGTGCTATCACTTTCATCTGCAGACTCCTCTTCACTGATGGTAGAAATCTTCTCTTCATCAGGGACTATTCTTGCTTCCAGGACCTCATCTTTCTCTGATTCATGTTCACTTGTGGCTTCTGTGGTGGTATCGACTGCTGCCTTTTCATCTTCTGTAGTAGCTTCAGCAGACACATCATCTGACTCATCCTCACTCAAAACAGCAATATCTTTTTCTGCAGGAATTTCACCTTCACTTTCTGCTTCTTCTTTTAAAAATTCATCAACTATAGCTATGTCATCATTCTCTGCTGTCTCCTGCATTTTGCTCTGCAATGTCAAATGCACGCTCTTGTTGACCTTCAACAACCCTGCTGTACTTTCTTCCAACGTGGTGTTTTGTTGATCTGTTGCTGCCACAACACACGTGTCTTCATCTTGAACTGTGATGCCTTCAGCAACTTCCTCCTTAGACTTATGTTCACTTGAGGCTTCAGTGTCTTCACTTTCACCTTCTTCTATTGGTCCATTTAATAATTCCTCAGCTATGGCATCACTTCCATTATCATGCATCAGCTGCTCTTTGTCAATTTTTATTTGCATGATCATCTGCATTGATGGCAGCAATGTGTTCTTTACTGTTAACCATTCCTTCTTTGCTGCTTTTTCCTCAGGTTCATGCTTAGTAGCAGATGCCAGAATAGTCCCTTCTGTTGAAGTCACTTCTGCTTCTTCTTTGGGATTATCTTCACTTGTAACCACAATATGTTTAACCTTTTGTTTTGGAAGTTCATCATTTGACCTGATAGCTTCAGCAACATCTTCTTCGCTTGTGGCTACAATTTGCACAACTTTTCCTGATTCAGTTGGTTCATTCAGCAGTTCCGCAGGTGTGGCATTGTTTTCGTTAGCATTAGTTTTTTCAGGCAGTTCTTTGACACTGTGTTCTTCTGCTTCATTCTCTTCAGAAACATCTTCCTGAACTGCATCTTGATGTATATCATCTTCAGTGTCCTGATGTACTTCTTCCCCTTCCACTTGTCTTAGAGCTTTAACTATAACTTTTTCTACAAGGGTTTCTGCTGCTTTTGTTTCATGAACATTTCCAGGGTGAGATGTACACTTGATTGCTGTAAAAACAGGTACAGTTGTTATCAAATCTGCCAGAATAGGTGACCCAGACGTCCTTTTTTTCTTAATGCACGTTTCACACTGACAGCATTCATCATCATTTTCACTGCGCTGGTCACTGTAAGATGTCCCTGTTGCTGAATCATCACTTTTTTCTGCATGTGAATCAGCTGATTGTTTGAGCTTGACCTTCAGTTTCCGCCTTCTCTCCTCTGCTTGTGTTGTTGAAGCATGGGGTTTTGCCTCTTTAGGAGGTCTTGGTTCGCCTTTTTGCGCTTGAATTTTCCACAGTTCCCTGTCAATACTTGCTTGGATTCTTTTGTGGACCTCAGCTTTAAGTTCATTTATCATACTGTCAAGCTGCTCATTATCTCCCAAGTTCCACCGAGCTTTGAACTCATTCATTGCTTTGATATAATGTGTCATGAACTGTTTTTCAATTGTATTTAATAAAGTTAAGACCCAGACGGGATCATCTTGTGAAATCATTTTGGCTAACTGTTCTCTTTCTATGAGGAGAGGACTGTCAGAATTGCTGTTCTCTGAAGAATCTGTTTCAACTTCTGGAAGTTTTTGGCCATTGCTGAAATCTTCTGAACTCTTTTTGGAAGAGGTTGAAGAATGTGGTGTTTCAGGTTGTTCTCTTGGAATAGCATTGCTTGCTGGATAATCTTCCTTTTGTTCATCTTCATACATTCCTTCTTCATTTCTCACTGGTAGAGCTTGAATGTCTCCCTCTGCTTCAACTCCATAGACTTGTTGTACCTTCATAAACACATCCACAGTGGTGTGAGGTTGAGATACATCATGATTTGCATCATTCCCACTCTTTACACCATCACTGCTGTTCCCAGAACCTGTGGAACCACTGTTGACATCCACACCAGAGGATGATGTACGATTGAAGTCATCATCCGCACAATGGTGAAGATCCTTCTGTAACACATTTTCATTTTCAGGAGGATCACAAAGCCAAAGAGACTGAAGAATACCCATGAGCTCTTGGTACCTTTCATCCTTTTCATTGGCATTTTTTGAATCACGGTCTATTAGCTGCAGCTTAACAAGGCAATCCAAAAAACCTCTAGCTGAAGTGCTCAGCTTACGTCCATACACTGGAGAAATTTCTGGTAAACTGTTGCATCTGTCTAGCTTTGGATTTAAAAGTACTTTCATGACTTGTATGGAAGAGTTAAATATTTTAGAGGCATCATCTGTCTCAGTACAGTCATTATCTTCCTGTTGTGTCTCTTCACTTATTTGGCAGTTGTCATTAGGAACACTTTTCTTTACCTCTCCTTCTTTTGTGCCTTTTGAATTCTCAGCTGCATTGTTTTCAGTATCCACTCTGTTAATTTCCTCTTTTGTGGGGACAGTTTTTTGTCCATCACAGTTTTCATCAAATTCCTCCATGTCATCTATTTCACCGTCTGTTGGCAGTGTTTTCAACCATTCATTTACCACCTCAGTAGGGGATGTGTTGGGTAGGCTAGATGGGACAAGGTCAAAGTCATCAGCTTCTGTGCTCTTGTGTTGGTATTTGCTGCTTCTGTCAGTTTTCTTGTCCGTGTACCCACTTTCTTTAGTGTCCAGGTCACCATTTATCCTTTTAGGAGCATTACATTTTGATTCACTGTGTACTGAAGACTCACAGATCTCCTTGATAATATCTGAACTGGACAGAGTTTGTGACAAGTCACTTTCATTTGAGTTTGTGTGAGATATGACATGGTGTTTATTTTCTTTCGGCTGCTTTGCTCTCTGACTTTCTGACACTGATGAATGGGTACCAGTCTTTGGTTTGGCAGTAACCTCTGCAGTTGGATTTTCTTTGCCCTGTTTGCTTGACTTCTTTTTCAAGTGACTACTGCTCTCATACAAAGTAGATGGGCTCTTGTCTTTCAAATTTAGAACTTCTGGATTTAGTGGAGGAACACTGGTCTTCTCAGAAGAAAAATCAGTAGCTGTGGCACTTTTCTTTCCACTAATCTCAGATGTTTTTGACTTTTTTGAAGAGGCTGAAACCTTGGACTTTGATGATATGGCTGTAGATGCTCTGTTTTCATTTTCCCCAATGGTCACGACAGGGACATCTGATTTGCTTAATGTGTCTGATTTTTTTGATTTTACTGACTTATTTGAACTTGCTGATGCAGCACTCAGTGCTCTCCCAGATATCTCTTCAGTGACCTCTTCATTAGGATGGTCAGAACTCTTTGTAGTAGGAATTTCAGAAGCTTGTAATTTATTTGATTTTGTTGAACTAACCGATTTCGCTGATTTGGTTGACATGGCACTGTGTGCTCTTTCATCAGCGTCTTCATCCAGTCCAACCCTTTCAGCGGGGGTTGTTACAGATATGTTTGATTTTTTGGTTCTTGCAGAAGTGTTTGACTTCACTGATAAAACACTTGAACTCCTCTGTGTTTGATCTGCCTTATCAGCTATTTGCTCCAATGCTTTGGATTTCCCTGATCCTTGAGAAGCTTTTGATTTTGTAGATACTGATGTTGCATTTGACTTGGCAGACATTGAGCTCAGTGCTCTGTTCTCAGTGTCTTCTTCTCTGTTTTCATCAGTGACGTTGGAACTATTTTCAGTAGATATCATGGATGCACCAATTGTTGCTTGCTCCATGTTCTCTTCTTGATTTCCCTTACCTGCAGAGGGTCTTGACCTACCAGATTTTGAAGAAATGTTTGATTGTGTTGATTTGGCAGATCGGGCTGACTTTGCTGACAGGGAACTTGGAGATCTTTGTATAGTGTACACATCATTGGCATTGTTGTCTTCTGAAGGTATTTCACAAGTTGCTGAGCTCCTTGATGAAACAGAAATATTTGATTTATTTAATTTGGCCGACATGCTGCTTGGTGACCTCTCCTCAGTTTCTTCTTCAGCTGCCACAGGTTCTTCAGCTGGCACATCTGTGGCTTTTGACTTAGTTGATTTTACTGATTTGACTGACTGTGTTGATTTGGCAGACCTTACACTCTGTGGTCTATCTTGAGTTTCCTCTTCATTGTTCCTTTCATCAGTAATATTGGCAGTTTTCCCAGAACAAACTTCAGAAGACTTTGATTGAACTGATTTAGCTGACAAAGCGCTGTTGGCTCGTTCTGTTGTTTTCTCATGTTCAGCAACATCTTCATTAATATCAGAGGCATGTGTCTTATTAGATCTTTCAGAAATATGAGAAACATTTGATTTGACTGACATGACACTTGAAGTTCTTTCTTCAGTTTGCTGTTTGTCATTCTCTTCATTGGAGTTCTCACAGTTTGGTACATTTGAAACATCAGAACATTTTGACTTTTGGGATTTTGAAGAAATATTTGACTTGATTGTGTGTGTTGATAATGAACTTGCTCTCCCTTCGGTCTGAGAATCAGCAATTTCAGTGCTGTGTTCAGAAGGGATGTCAGTAGCTTTTGATTTCTTAGATTTCACAGAAACATTTGACTTGGCTGATTTTGTAGATTTTACTGATGTAGTGCTTGTAGGTCTTTCAGTGTTACCAGAATCATAAACTCTTTCTTCTGCTGGGGCAGCCAATACTTTTGACTTATTGGATTTAGCAGAAATATTTGACTTTGCTGACACTGCACTGTCTGCTCTGTTTTGAGTTTCATCCATATCATTGCTTCCCTCTGGTGTTTTATACTCAGAAGGAGCTTTTGAAGAATTGGATTTTATAGATATTGTAGATGCATTTGATTTAGGTGTGGTGACCCTCTCTTCAGCTGGAACCTCTGCTGAACATTTTGATCTACTTGATCTTTCAGAAATATTTGACTCGACTGAATGAACTGACATTGAACTTGCTGATCTGCTTTCATTGTGCCTGTCTTCCTTTGCCTTTTCAGCAATGAGATCACGTGGAGTGTCAGAAGATTTTGATTTCTTTGAAACTGTTGAAGCATTTGACTTTGCTGATTTTGCTGAGCTGACAGACATGTTGCTTGGAGATCGATCTTCATGGTCCTCCTGATCACAAGTATGGTTTTCACCTGGACAATGCAATACTTTTGATATTGAGAATTCTTCAGAAATAGCTGACTTTTCAGTTTTTGCTGACATTGCACTCTGTGCTCTTTCTTGAGTTTCACCTTTCACACCCCCTACATCAGGAATGTGAGCAGCTGTGCCAGACTGACCTTTAGACGCAGTTGACTTGATTGATTTTGTAGAAGCATGTGACTTTGCTGATTTAGCTGACAAAGCACTGGGTGATCTTGCAGACCTTGTAGATCTCTCGGAAACACGTGACTGAACTGATTTAGCTGATAAGCTGCTCTGTGCTCTTTCTTCACTTTGCTCTCTGTTATTTTCTGCTTCAGAGGTCTTTGCACTCTCTTTAACCGGAGCATCAGCAGATCGTTTCAATTTCTTTGATTTTGCAGAAATAGTTGACTGGGTAGACAGTGAGCTAATTGCCCTCTCTTCAATCTCACTATTAACAGGTCTTTCCTCAGTATTGTCAATACAGTCTCCTAAAAGAGATTCAGAAATGTTTGACTTCGCTGATCTTTCTGATCTGACTGACAGATTGCTTGGAGCTCTCTCTGTGGGTTCCTCATGATCAACTGTATTTTCTTCCAGTCTTGCTGATCTACTAGATTTTGCAGAAACTGATGACTTTTCAGTTTTGAGTGACACAGCACTCTGTGACCTCTGTTGAGTTTCATCTTCACCATCTATTTCATCAGTGTTGCCACACTTAATCTCAGAAACATTTGATTTGACAGATTTGTTTGAAGCATTAGACTTTGCTGATTTAGCTGACAAAGCACTAGGTGATCTATCCACAGAGTTTTTAGATCTCTCAGAAACATGTGACTGAACTGATTTGGCTGATACGTTGCTTTGCGCTCTCTCTTCGGTTTGCTCTTTGTCATTTTCTTCATCAGAGCACTCTGAGTGTTCTTTAGATGGAGGATCAGCAGATTGTTTTGACCTGTTTGATCTTGCAGAAATATCTGACTTAACTGACTGGGCAGATGCTGATCTCATTGTCCCTTCTTCAATCTCCCCTTCACCAATTCTTTCTTGACAATTGTCATCATTCTCTTCCAAGAAAGCTTCAGAAACATTTGATCTTTTAGATGTTGCAGAAACATTTGACTTTGCTGATTTTTCTGATCTGACTGACAGATTGCTTGGAGCTCTCTCTGTGGGTTCCTCAACTGTATTTTCTTCCAGTCTTGTTGATCTACTAGATTTTGCTGAAACTGTTGACTTTTCAGTTTTGTCTGACACAGTACTCTGTGACCTCTCTTGAGTTTTATCTTCACCATCTATTTCATCGGTATTACTGGAGTTAACTTCAGAAATATTTGATTTGACAGATTTGTTTGAAGTATGCGACTTTGCTGATTTAGCTGATAAAGCGCTCGGTGATCTCTCTGACTTTTTAGATCTCTCAGAAACATGTGACTGAACTGATTTGGATGATAAGCTGCTTTGTGTTCTTTGTTTTGTTTGCTCATTGTCATTTTCTTCATTAGAGCTCTCTGGTGCATCAGCAGATTGCTTTGACCTATTTGATCTTGAATAAATATCTGACTTAGCTGACCTCGAAGAGATCGCACTCACTGCTCTCGCTTCACTTTCACCTTCAACAGTTCTTTCCTCAGGATGGTCAACACAGGCTTCCAAGCAAACTTCAGAAACATTTGATCTTATAGATACTGCAGAAGCATTTGACTTTGCTGATTTTCCTGATCTGACTGACAAATTGCTTGGAGCTCTCTCTTGAGTCTCCTCTTCACTGTATTTTTCATTGGAAATATCAGTAGCTTTGCAAGGGCAAATTTCAGAAGTATTTGTTTTGTTAGATGTTTTCGAAGCATGGGACTTTGCTGATTTAGCAGAGAACACACTTGGTACTCTCTCTGCAGATATTTCAGAAACATGTGACTGAAATGATTTGGCTGATAAGCTGCTTGGTGGTCTTTGTTCAGTTTCCTCTTCACTGTTTGCTTCTTCAAGTGTCTCAGTGCCTTCTTCAGCTGGAACACAAACAGGAGATTTTGAGTTATTTGATTCTGCAGAAATATCTGACTTAACTGATAATGAGCTCACTGATCGTCCTTCAGTCTCCCCTTCCATATTAGTTTCTCCAGAGGCATCACCATAGGTTTCAGATGGAACTGCAGATTTCATAGTTGAAGCAGAAGCATTTGATTTTAAAGATTTAGCAGATGCAGCTGATATATTGCTTGGAGGTCTTTCTCCATATTCATCATTTTCTTCAGCTTTAACATCAATGGGCATTGACATTTTAGATTTGGCTAAAGTTTTTGACCCTGTTGATTTGGCTGACACATTTGACCGTGCTGACTTTACCGACAGCGAACTAGGTCCCCTCTTCTCTAAATGTTCTGCGTGTTCTGATTTGCTAGATTTTGCAGAAACATTGGACTTCACGGACTTTACTGATTTGACTGACATTATGCTTTGTGGTCTCTCTCCACTTTGCTCTTGAGTATTTGCATCATCTGAAGTGTCAACACATTCAGTAGCATGGGGATCAGGCCTCTTGGATCCTTTAGACCTTGCGGATGAATTAGAGTTAGTTGACATGGCACTTGCTGCCTCCCTTGTTTCTTCTGTGGCTTTTGACCTTCTAGATGTTGCAGACACATTTGACTTGACAGACTTGGCTGACATTACACTTGGTGTTCTTTCATTTTCTTTATTTTCAGTTTGAAGATCTGACAATATTGAACTTTCTGATTTGGGTGACATGACACGGGGAGAATGTGCAGTTACTTCAGATATTTCTTCTTTATTTTCTCTAGGCAGACCTTCAGAAGTTCCTGACTTTTTAGACTTTGCTGAAGTGTTTGACTTCCCGGACATTGTGCTTTGTGTTCTTAGCTCAGTTTCATTTTCACCTGAGTTTTGAAAGCTTTCCTCTGCAGATGCTTCAGATGACCCTATAGAGCAATCTGAGGAGACACTGGCCCTCTGCTGAGTTTCCTCCTCTGCTTCTTTTTCACCTGGGAGAGAAGATCCCCTTGATCCTTTTGACTTAATAGATGTCTTTGACTTTGATGAGATGGGACTTAACACTTTTTCTTCTTCAACATCTTCCTCTGATTTATGCTCTTTAGGTGCTGCTTCTGACTTCACAGATTTTTCAGATGTAGAGGATTTAACAGACATGCCACTCAATGGTCTTTCTTGCATTTCTTTGTCGTCACATGCTTGGGATCCTCCAGCTACAACATCAAAAACATCAGATTTGGATTTTTTTGAGGCATTTGAATGAACTGACATGGCACTTTTAGACCTTTTCTCCTCTTCATCCTTTGTCTCTGTGTCCTGTATTTTGCCAGATGAATGTGATCCGCAAGAGGCATTTGATTTTAAAGACATGGCACTTGAACAGTCTCTTTCTATTTCACCTTCTTCAGTTTGAGTGTTGATTTGTTCTTTTGTATTTTCCTCAGATACTCCACAATGACAAATGTGTGAGGGTTTAGATTTTTTTGATGTGCTAGATTGTCCTGAAGCATTGGATGCTGTATCTTGAGGACTCTCAGGTGGATTTTGCATAGGTGACACAGTATTCAAAACTCCACCTTCAGGTGTCTCTACCGTTTCAGGTTTGCTGTTCTGAGAAGATGCTCTTAAAGCACTTGATGGATTATCAGCATCCTCATCATTTTGGTTCTCCTCATTGCTTGTTGTTATTGGAGAAGCACTAGTAGCAGATCTTGGTTGTTCTTCTTGTTCTGATTTCTCATTTAGGCAGTTATACAAATTGCTGTTGTCTAAAGTGGAAGATGGCACACTACACTTTGGTGAGCAAGTCTCACTCCTGATGGTGCAGTACTCTACAGTTTCAGCTGCCTCGATAGTCTGCTTTACACAAGTCTCTCTCTCCACCACTTGTTCAGTAAGCTCTTCACTTGATCTAGACATTACTGTCTTTCTAGAGACCACTGTATGTGAAGATGCACTTGAGCTGGAAGTTTGAATGCACTGACTTGCCCCATGTGTTCCTGGTACATTTTTCCAAAATTCATAATCCTGGCAGTGACTGCAACAGTGAGGGCAGTGAGGTTCTTCTCCATGTCTCTGATACTGCTGACTGAAAAAATGCTCATCTGGCTGAACAGCAGAGATTTTTTCAGATTCAAGATAATTTTCAAAATACGGGTTAGTGTTTCTTTGGAGGTACTCACAGGTCCTGCCTGTGGTCTTTCTTACTTCTGTGGACCAATGTAATGTTTCGTCATTTTGCAGTCTAAAGCGCACATTCATCTCCATAGACAAACTGCCGTCTTTATTAACATGAACACGTTTCTCTATATCATCTTCCCTCGCCCCATCACTAGTGGGTGGGCAAGAGGGGACATTATCTGGAGAGTCATATCCATCTGGTCCTGACTTGTCAGATGACACTGACTGCCTGGTAGCTTTGTTCCTAGATTCCAGGTTTGGATGGATGACACTTTTCTTTGCAGGAAGTCCTTGATTTTCCATCCAGCCATACAAAAAGACAAATATTTCAAATTAGGACTTTTGGTAATGGCGTAAAATATAATCATTTAATAAAGATCCTAGACAAGCATGCACGGCATATTTTTCAATAGTGTTACTTTGTACTCACTACTAAGAATTTCATTAACACGTAAACAATTTTTCCCTACTGTCATGTCCGTCAGCGCAGCCACTGGAGCGTGACCTCACACTCAGCTTTGGGAGTCTGTCATCAGAGGCTTTCCGAAAGTTTTCCACAATGGATGGGTGAGAAGGTTCCCGTCCCACACAGACGAGTACGCTGGGGCACTGCAGAAGACTCTGAACACTGTCGATCTGAAACAAAACAGCAAAAAGGACACAAGCAAAAATTATCAAAACTAATTAACCATCCATCCATCCATTTTCTTCTGTTTATCCAATTAATTTACTTTAAAATTAATCACAGTTAATCAGCAAAAGTAAGTATTTTAACTGCTATCTGAAAGTGAAACCTCATTAATGTTATCATTGAGTGTATTAATTGATTTCTGGCTGTCATTGTTTTGATTCAAAACAGTTTGAGATAACGCTGCAGGGCAGACAGCTTTTCACAAAGCAAAGAACGTCTTTTATCATTATAATTAGAAAATCTTCATTGTGTCAGGACATTGCCACCTCTTGAGCACAGTGTCAGGGTTTTAAATCCCTGCCAAAGAAGACGTGTGATTCATGCAGTGAGTCAAGACAAGGCCTCTGTCCTAATCCCGGATGATCTCTGTGAAATGACGGTGCATTCTTGCAATGATGAGCTGCCACTGTGAGCAGCATGAGCGTGGCTCAGCAGTATTTCCAGCTTGCTGAGTGTGCAAAAGAGTTTGACTAAATGGCCTGGGAATTTATACATATTGATACACCTCAGTCAAAAAGATTTTGTTTGCTTTAGGATACCTCCAACTCCTACAAATGTGTCAAAAGACTGATAATAATATTGGATATCATGCAAGGGTATTAGGAACACAGTCTGCTGTGTCATAGATGATTAACCTGAATAAATGAATATTAATCTGGGGGAGAGTGTGAACTAACCTTCCATACAAGTGCCTAGTAGGAGTAACCTTGATTAAAACACAAAACAAATTTCAATAATATTGCCTTTTATGTAATGCTGCTGTTTTGCTCTCTCTTTTTTTAAATTTCCAAGCATATTTTAATATTAAGTGCTGCTGCTTACACTCTCCACTGACAGCTATAAAATGCTGTGAAAGCGTGTAGCCCTGAAGTATTCGAGTGGTTTGTTGATTTTATTTCGCTTATGTACAGCTGGTTTTGATGACAGTGCAGTTCTGAATTTTAAAGCCACTGCTGTTAAAGGCAGATGAATGGCTTCATCTGTGGTCACACGAAGCCCAGGTGAAGATAATTTATTGCCACTGTGGAAGACACATTTCTGAGACACCTCTGGTATCAAAGTAGGGGAGTTTCAACGTTGACCTGTTTCTTCTCTCTCAAAAATAGCACTGATATGATCAAGATTAATGGGTTTTGGAGCAATCTCCACAATCTGAGTGCATGTGTGAGGGAATATCCCCATTTCATTCCCTCACACCCATAGTATTTTATCTCACTTGAATTGGATTATAACTATTTGTAAAGTTGATTAATTATATTTTTTGACTGTGCTTTTTTTTACAGATTTACCTTATTTTCTTATAGCAGTTGCATTCGTGTCTCTCTGGATGAAATTACTGTACAAGACTAAGAGGCTCATAGACCAATTAAACTCCAAGTAAAACAGATGAGGTATTGAGATCGAATGGCTGCAAAGTCCATAATTATGATCAATTCAATTCAGTTTTATTTATATAGTGCCAAATCACAACGAACAGTCGCCTCAAGGCGCTTTTTATTGTGGGTAAAGACCCTACAATAACACAGAGAAAACCCAACAGTCAAAACGACCCCCTATGAGCAAGCACTTGGTGACAGTGGGAAGGAAAAACTCCCTTTTAACAGGAAGAAACCTCCAGCAGAACCAGGCTCAGGGAGGGGCAGTCATCTGCTGTGACCGGTTGGGGCTGAGGGGAGAGAGACAGGACAAAAGGCATGCTGTGGAAGAGAGGCAGAGATTAATAATAATGATTAAATACAGAGTGAAGTATACACAAGTAAATAAAGGTGAATGAGAAGAAACAGTGCATTATGGGAACCCCCCTCAGCAGCCTTGGCCAATAGCAGCATAACTAAGGGGTGGTTCAGGGTCATCTGATCCAGCCCTAACTATAAGCTTGATCATAAAGGAAAGTTTTAAGCCTAATCTTGAAAATAGAGAGGGTGTCTGTCTCCCGAATCCAAGCTGGGAGCTGGTTCCATAGACGAGGGGCCTGAAAGCTGAAGGCTCTGCCTCCCGTTCTACTTTTAAGTATCCTAGGAACCACAAGCAAGCCAGCAGTCTGAGAACGAAGTGCTCTATTGGGGTGATATGGTATTATAAGGTCTTTGAGATAAGATGGGGCCTACCAGGTCAGAAATCATATAATAATCACTCTAAGCAACTTTGTTTTGATTTTCAGTGATCTTGCATTGCTTGCAAACCTGTGGTTCCAGAGCTGCACATAGCTCTTTTGCACATATCCATTAGCTCATTCTGGCTTTGACCAAAAAATTAGATAAATATGAATATGGAAATGAACAAGGTTTTTTTTTTTTACTTAGAATTTTAAATGATGGCTGCATGTGTAGTCATTAACACATTTGTCTTAATGATCATTTAAATATCACTGGTTTGAGACAAACACAGCCTCAGGAGTCACAACCTAGTGTACTCCCCAGTTCAGTCCCAAGTTTGAATAAATGGCTTGTATCAGGAATTAGATCCATTAACATGCGGATCCATCTTATGTTGTGACTCCTTGAGAAATACGGGAGCAGAAAAAATTACCTGTCACTGCTGTAAATGATCATTTACATTGTCCTGTTGTAAAACTGTGTAGTCTGTACGCTGAATTAAAATAACAGTTTTATTACATGTGTCAGAACCTAAATTTATGGCCTGGCACATCCTCCATCAACTTAATATTGCTGAACCTCAATAGCGGTGGTTAGCATGGATGTATACACATAAATGGCTAATCTTGAAGTCCTCATAGCTATAGATTCCACATCCTAAAGAAGAAAAGTCATAGAGGTAAATAGAGAGTTTGTCATGGTCCGGGGTTTGTGGACCCTGTGTATTTTTGGTTTTACCTTTAATTGTCTGTTCTGGGAGCTTTCTTTTGTTATGGGGTTTTGGTTTGTTTCTAGTTCCTTGTCTTGTGTCAAGTCTCCATCTCTGTTCCCCTGAGTCCCTTCCTGTTTTATTTTGATAGTCTCGTGTTCCCTGTGCTTTGTGTTTAGTTTTACTTCCCTTGTCATTAGGTTCATTTGGTTCACCTGTCGTCCCCTGGTGTTTTCACTTGCCCTAATTCCCTTGTGTGTATTTAAGCCCTTGGTTTTCTTCTGTCCTCGTCTTTCCATCCGTATTGATGGCTGCTGTGTGTTTTTGGTTTTCGAGTCTTTAGGTATTCAAGGTTTCAAGTTTAGTTTTTGTGTAGCTGGCCCTGCCCAGCATCGGGCCTTTGTGATTGTGTAAATAAATTTTTGATCACCACCCGCTCTTGCCTGCATCCTGCTCTGAGGTCCTCCCTGCCCTGCCTTGCCAGCACCAGCCGTGACAGAGTTTAACAGTGCGCAGACAGATTTGTTTTCTTTACTGCCAGTACTGTTGGCTTACTGGTAATGAAGGATTTCCAGCTGGACTTTTCTTATTTTTTTGGAATGTTTTATTGAACTGGGCTACTTTTAGTTGACTTTTAACAATTTTTAAAGCTATTAGCCTGCCATATGTATTATTATCAAGGTGGTTTTAATTCGATCGACGTACACAAACATAGACAGCCCTCAAAGTGGCCCACATAGCTTTATAGGCACTCTGTTTCAAACTAGGCCTAAAGATGATTAAAGATTTTTTCTATGCTTCACAATTGTTTCATTTAGTTAGTAATAAAGTAATAACAAAAAGTAAATAATTTTCACATTTTTAGCCCTATAATTTCTTAAATGCAATAAAAATAAAGCTTTTTAATGTAAAAAAAATTGCAAAATTAAAGTACCCAATAATCTTAAATAGCCCATTGTGGGATAGTCACATGCTAAAATATGTGAATTATTTATTACTTATTAATGCTGACAGGCTAATTTATCCTTAATAGGTCACCTTCATTTAAGGATCAAATATGTTTTGCAGTTCTTTGCAGATTTTTTTTTGTCCAAAATTGATCCAAATATGTCTGTTCCATTTCAGTAAACTGCCACCCACTGCACACCAAAACCACCAGATCCTTCTCACTACTTTCAAGCTTTTTTCTATTTAATTTGCCACCGACTGCTATATATTTGTTTTACTGTGAAAAGTCAATGTGCATGTTGCTGTTTGTTCTTGACAAGCTACTGTATATATATATATATATATATATATATATATATATATATATATATATAATACTGCACATTAGAAGTTGTCTTACTACTACAGTTACTACTATTTTTGCCCCTCCTTTTAAGTCCATTAAAACACAAATGAAGGTATTTGCTTAGGGTCAAGCATCAAAACCTCTCCCTGAAAGCAGGAGTTCCTGAACAAATCATAGAACTCCTGTAATTCCAGAAGGTTTGTAAGCACAAAATCAAGAAACCTAAAGTAAATGCATGATCATCTAGCTCCAGGTGTTTATGACCTTACCTTGTGCCCACCCACTGTGTACAACTTCTTGACGTGGTACTGCATGAGCTCGGAAACTTCCTCTAAGAAAAGCCCAAAACTGCGTAGGCCTCTGTGGTGCAAGATGATGGTCTTTCTGAATGAGGGGTCGCTGTTCTTCACCAGCACCACCTTCTTATTATATCGCTGATGGTGAACATGGCGTTCATGGCCCAAGGGTGTTTCTTCAGGCCTGCTCGGCCCCCTGAGAACATAGTGGTGTGGATGATGGTGGTGACATAGTGGGTGAGTGTGATAGAAAGGTGACAACTGAGTATCCACTGCTTCTAGGGCATGGACGTGTCTACATTCAGAGCAAAGGTAGCATTCAGCTACGGGTTCATGATGGGTCACCATGCCATGTTGGGGGATCCTGGGTAGCCGGGTGCTATGATGCTTGAAAGGAAGAGAAGACATGTGGGAGCCTTCGCCCCCTACAGCATCGAAGCACTGGAAGTGGCGTTTGTGGGACGACATTTTGGGCTGTGATGATGTTGATGATTGGTTCTGTGCTCAGACTGGAGGAAGGATGAACTCAGATGAGCAGAAGAACAGTGTGGCTGAGCTTGGGAAAATGGTGCCAAAATGCTGCCACGTTTCTCCGGAGCTGCATATGGCGAGGTGTCCCACTGCACATTTGCATGGCTTCCTAGCCATGCAGACAGACTAGAAAAAAAAAGTTTAAATTTTTTTTTTTTTTAAAGCATTAAATGCAAAATGTCATTTATTCCTATCATCTTATTTTTAAAATTACAACTACAAGTGCTAAAGTTTATGTGTTGGAAGGAGAAGGGATAAGAATCAAAAACATGACAGAAATTCCTGTTTTGGGAAATGCAGAATCTGCTGGTGAGAGATTTTCCACAGCAAAAGCTTTCTGGTTTCTGTTTGACCAATCACGTTTAAGCAGTTAAACAGCTGGAGAGCAAACAAGGACTGCATTTGTTGAGTCCAAGTCAAATCCACTGGCTATTGTATGGTGACGATTTTAAATTTGAATTGCTTCTTAAAATTTACCTGCATTCGTAAACAATGCCCAGTGGACAAATTAAGGAAGTCCTGAACTGGATATCCATTATCCTCTATCCGGATGTCCTGACTACACCGGATGCCCCAAAAAACTGGTAGTTGCCCCCAGAGGCTGAATTGGTGAGTTCAGTTAAGCTGAAGTTAATCTAACCTTCATGAAGAATGCATTAGTTTAGAGATCCACAGCCATTAAAATCACTTACACTCCAACATTACAACATTTTAAACATGCATGTGCCATATGTACTGTGCTGTGAAGATCAAAGAGCACATGAAGACAGGGATAATGAGGATACACCCACAAATAAATCCTTAAGTGACTTTAAATAACAAGCTTAAGTCTCTGCTCACGGTGGAAGTGGACATCACCTCAGTGACTGTGCCTGTCACTGACAAAAATACACTCTCAGCCAGCTTCTCCTGCAATTAAAATTCAGGGATTACCTATAAAAAGCAGAGATATCTGCAATAGGCACAATGCATTCTTACAGTGACAATACTTGGAGGTAAAGACAATTGATTGTTGCCAGATGGAAAGGGATGCAATCCCACTATGAAATGCAAATAAAAATCCTCTAGATTTAAAAATAAAAAAGGTAAAATAGGCTAAGCTTGATTGACACCTATAAAGAACAAGCTTGGCTGTTATCCTTGTTCTAGTATTAGCAATTTTATAGACCTGCAAGTCAAACAATGTTTCCTGCAGCTAAACATTTTGGCAAAGAAAAAAAGTCAGGTTTTGTAATAAATATTCTCACATGTCATGTTGCCAGTCTTTTTTTTAATTTAACCTATACTCATTTATATCCTCTAAAGGCTTTTGATTATCTTAGATAAAGCATTTGTAGAAAAGGTTTATATACACTAAATGCCAACATTGTCCATATGTTTCCCGTCCACTGTTACAGGTGTCACTGTAAACACAGCAAAAAATAAAAGCTACTGAGGAGATAAAAATTGCAATGTTGTACTTCCAAACTTTAATGGTGTACTTTTACTTTTTATTTAAAAATGACTGAGGCCATTATTCTGCAGATTGGCTGCTGTCTAAATACATTAAATGCCAGTTATCTACCCACTGAAGAGCATTAAAGAAATACAAAATTAGTTTCTTTATTCACCAAATAATAGATAGATAGATAGATAGATAGATAGATAGATAGATAGATAGATAGATAGATAGATAGATAGATAGATAGATAGATAGATAGATAGATAGATAGATAGATAGATAGATAGATAGATAGATAGATAGATAGATAGATAGATAGATAGATAGATAGATAGATTTTTGCACTGGATCCTTAGTTATGGAAAGCACCCATGGTAACCTGGGCTCCCAGAAGAGTTCATGTATGCAGATGAGCCCACCCAGTTTAACAAGTACTATTGCATCATGAAAAAAACTTCCCGGCATGTCTTAAATACTTAATGTGTAAATACTTCTGCAAGTAAAACTGCACTTCATTGTTTCAGTCATTGCATTTCTGTTGTAGAAATGACATTAATTTACCAGCAATGCAGCAGTCCAGTCAAAGTGTGCAGTACCTACAGTCAAAAGCATGCATATAGCCAGAGGAAGTATACTTACATGATCCACAGTTATAATCCAGACAAACAACTCCCAAAACTACAGAACGAGAGGTGTAAACTCCCAGAGAAGCAGCATGGCTACTGCAAGGAAAGAGAAGAGAAACCAATGAAAAATCCTCCCTCGGGAAGCGGGCCTACCTGCTAATCAGATACATGGGACGCTAAGGATAGACTGAAAAGCCTCGCTAATCACTCTGAGATTGGACTGAAATCTGCTGAGGCTTTGGACACATGACTTGGACTTCACCATTGTATAAAGGGTGTTAAACACTCAGAAAGCAACTGAAGGCTCAGTAAAATTCAGTGACTGAGCATGATTCCTTATTTATGTGTGTTTTGAGTCTGATATCACTTGTACCTAAGCAAAACATGGCAGCGTAGAAAAATGTGAAAAATTATATTCAACCTTTTCTTCTTGTGATTTGAAAGTAATCTTGTTACTGTAACAACAGAACTTTAACTACATGCAAACAAAGATGATTTGACTTGGCATATAACTAAGATGAGAATATCTGAAGCATTTTTCTATTTCTTTTTTTATCTTCCTTTCTTCTTATTGCTTCCGTAATTCCCAGAATAGCTTTGAGTAATCATAAACATTAACTGCACTTGTTGCATCTCAGGTTCTCTTATAATTTTTCATAGTGGCAGTGTAGACAAGAAAAATCATCTGAAGCCCATCACTGTCAGAACCAACTCTGACATGAGTCTGCATCAATTATTGTCAAAAGGGAGATAAATTGAAACCATCCTCTTATTCAAAGACAGATATAAAACTATAAAACATAAAGTGCTGGTCTTTTATATAATCCAGTCCTTAGTGAGTATCAAAATTAAATACAATCTCAAATGAACAATCAAAATGAATGTATAATGAGGTGTTGGTGCTGATATGCTGTCTTTGGTTTTCACCAAATGTAGTACTTTATGGGCAAACGTCTACACTTGGGTCTCATCTCTCCAAATGACATTGTTCCAGAAGTCCTGTGGTTTGTTCAGATTCAACCTTGCACACCTAAGCCGTGCTGCCAAGATCACTGCTGATGTCTTTCCTCCTTGGCATTGCGTTAACACTTACCTGAATTCTCCACACCAACAAACTTCCAACACTTCTGCTTTTGTAGAGGTATACAGGTTATTGCTTTAATAAATGAAATGATGGTCAATATAACTTGGCTTTTTTTTTCCCTTTTTTTTTTTTTAACAAGAATTTCCTACAAAAAAAGCTGTTTGACAAACACCAAGCACTGCACATCACCACAAACACCCATGTCCACCATGTAGCGGGCAATGTGGATGCAGAAAATTATCACCAAATCCTGAAGGATAATCTGACTCAGTCTGAACTATGACTTGGGAGAAGATTTATTTTCCCAGCAAGGCAACAGCCCCCCCAAGCATACTGCTATAGCTACAAAAGAAATGGTTCACAGACGACAAGCTGAATGTTTTGGATTGACCAGGTCAAAGCCCAGATCTCAATCCCAATCGAGAATTTGTGGCTGTATTTGAAATCCCCGAACAATCTTATCTCTTTGTGTAAGCAAAAATAAACAAAATGCACCAGGTTTTGCAGGTTTTTAAATGATCCGCAGACTAAACGTCACCTGCCTATTTTATACCAGTTCCTCTAATTGTTGTGTCATGCTGTGTAGTCATCCTACAAAGCAATTAAGACATTATGGCCAACAGAATGAGTGGCCTCATGGGTTATGTCACTACAAATGGCAACATTTAAATTACGCTTTTTTTTTTTTTCTGGGGCACTGCCCTCCTAATTAGCCTGCTTCAACCCAAGCTGGCAGGCTGGTGGAACATGTAAAATAGTCGCAAGGCTCAAAACATTTCGGCATATGTTCCACCTGCATTTGCTGCATGTGTGTGAAGCTAATTTAAAAACTGTACTTTTCTAGTCTAAATATCCCTCCGGGTCAGATCAATCTTTCCAAGGACAAGGAAACCACCACAGGATACATGAGGGGTTCTCCTTATCAGAGGCTCACAGACGGCATACAACTCCCCACCACACACACACACACACAAACACACACACACACACACACACACCGTTATGATGTGGGGAGTTTCAAGAAGTGCTTAGTCACATCAGTACCCGTGAAGACTACACGCACATCCACGGGGTGACCCTTTACACCATCTGTTTTCAGTCTTAACAAGCTTGACGGTTCACGGTGGGGTGGAGGTGACCATGAGTTCATTATGTCCTGACTCATAGGAGAAAATTACTGAAAGACCTCCCACTGAATCCTGAGGCGAAGACACACTGAGGCCAATATTTTGGACCATGGGCTTTCCTCTTTGAGGAAGGCACTGCCCCTTGATTTTGGGATGTGCCAAATTAATAATCAGTTGCATTCTCTGCCAGCCTGTCAGACATTTCTGAGAACTTTTAAGTCTACGTTAAATGGATTTTAACATGACTAGCATTTAGTTTGCAGCCTCCACTGTATGCGGATGCCATTTGGATCATAGTCACAGCAGGACTCCCCAAAGCTCATCATCCTTCAAGCTTGCACGTGTGCAGTGATGCTCAGGCTTAGCACTCCCCCCATCTCCTGGCTGCAGTTAAAATGTCAGGGCTAATTAGTGTGCAACCTGCTGTGCAGCAGGACTCCTGCTATATTAAGTCACAGTCTTAATGAAGCATCCACAGAGGGATGTGAAGCACCGATAAATGGCTCCAGTTAGGGTAAGCCTTAGACGTTTAAATCAAAGGTTGACTATAATATGGGATAAACACTCTCACTTAAAAGGTACACCAGTGGTCACACATGGTAACATTGTTTAAAAAAAAAAAAAAGCAGATTAATTTTGGCTTCACAGATTCCGCTGCCTTAATAATGAAAACACAAATAATCATTTACATGACATACACTATACTGATAAAAGTGTTCAGTCATCTGCCTTCACACGCATATGAACTTGACATCCCATTTTTAATCCATAGGGTTTAATATGATGCTGGCCCACCTTTTGCAGCTGTAACAGCTTCAGCTCTTCTTGGAAGGCTTTCCACAAGGTTTAGGAGTGTGTTTATGGGAATTTTTGACCATTCTTCCAGAAGTGCATTTGTGAGGTCAGACACTGATATTGGAAGAGAAGGCCTGGCTCGCGGTCTCCGCTCTACTTCATCTCAAAGGTGTTCTGTCAGGTTGAGGTGCAGGCCAGTCAAGTTCTTCCACACAAAACTCGCTAATCCATGTCTTTATGGACCTTGCTTTGTGCACTGGTGTGCAGTCTCATTGAAACAGCACCATCCCTCTTGGTATGCTGAAGCATTAAGAGTTCCTTTCATGCATGCCTAGGTGCTTTATTTTATACACCTGTGCCCATGGAAGTGATTGGAGCACCTGATGTGGATGTGTGAGCGAATACTTTTGGCAATATAGTGTATATACAGTAAAAAAAAAAAATACCAGCAACTTAAGCCTTATATGATTTAAACAGATGTTTCTAAGACAAACAAATATTTTTTTTCATTTAACTCTGTGTTCTACACAGAAAAAAAATACGCTTTGAAAAACTTTCACCAAACACACCTACTGTTTTTTTCTGTAAAGCAATAAAATGTTATAAATAATTTTTTAAAATTCAATTTTTTTCTTTTCAGCAATGTATAATGTAGCACAGCAGCAGCAGCACACAGTACAGTTTTCTGCTTGGATCATATGGCATTAAATGTATACAATTTTAAAAAAGCTACACAGGTTACAAATTCATGTCACTGGGATTTAATCTGTAGAGAAGAACCTGTTCCAATCTCATGACAGCATGTCCAGACAGGCTTTAAGGAGTTATACCCTTTAACCTTTTCCTGTCACACTGAGGGCACTAGTCATTTGTAGTGTTGTTGTTATTTGGATGTATTTCACTTCACATTTGCTTTTGCATGAAATGTTTAGTGTGAAGTTTATTGTATTTACATACGCTGTATTGTGAAGTGGTACATGTCACTCTGTGTGTGTGTCATTGTTTATGTGCATCTGTTGTGATTCATGTGCTACAAATGTCTGACCATAACATTTCTATTTCAGAGCAAAAAGAGAGGGGAGAAAAGGCCTATTTTTAAGCAGTCAGCTTGTTAGACACGAATCCTATTAGTGACAGCTAAAAGTACACAAACAGCTTCCTCTGCTGCATGATTAAACTAAGCTGTCGCCCTGTCTCAATGCTTTATATTTGTTTGTCAAGCCATTTAGCCTTTTAGGATAAACTGAATATCAACTACTCTTACTTAAGGGTGCAAAAACTGACTTAAAGGAAGCGCACATAATTTGTTGTGC
>JAMQGT020008502.1:0-10060 GCA_024447675.2 Pterophyllum scalare
ACACTCAACCATTCATATAAATGGGTGAGTGTGTCCAAACTTTTACTGGTACTGTACTATAGTAAAAAAAACAGTAAATTATCTTCTGCTGTCACTGGCTTACTGTCAGAGCAGCATGTGTAGTTAGATCGTTCATGAAAGTTTAGCTTGCTGGCTGTTGTGACTGTAAATAGACAACAGAGGTGATTCTGAACCTGGTAATAGCTGCGTCTGCACAGGCATGTGTGCACTGTACACACACAAACAATGCAGACTGTGACCAACATTGTTTCCTATGCTGAACACAGAACCAGCATCCATTTGTTAACAAAAGAGGTCTCGTTTGCTAGGCTCCAGGTTTTGGTGTGCAACAAACCCCCCCAGTGCCTTCACATTGTTTCTACAGTGGCCCCACATCCAGTGCGCGTGCACACACACACACACACACACACACACACACACACACACACACACACGTACATACATGCACATACATACCTAGAGGCATTTTTTCCTTTTATTCTCAGCAGGCCTGCTCCAAGATTTACAGGAGCATAAACTTACATATAGTGTTAGTATCCACTGGAGATGATACTGAGACAGAAATCATAAAGTTTCGTCCATAGGTTTAAAGGCAATGAAAACCTAGGGACGAAGAATCAAGACAGGGAATGTTTGGTCATAAAAGCATCACTTTTTTCAGATAAAACTGAAGTTCTTGTACTCAGCCCCACAAATCTTAGAAACATGGTGTCAAACCAGATACTTACTCTGGATGGCATTACTTTGGCCTCCAGTAACACCGTGAGAAATCTTGGAGTCATTTTTGACCAGGATATGTCCTTCAATGCACACATTAAACAGATATGTAGGACCGCATTTTTGCATTTGCGCAATATTTCTAAAATTAGAAACATCCTTTTTCAGACTGATGCTGAAAAGTTAATCCATGCATTTATTACTTCTAGGCTGGACTATTGTAATTCATTATTATCAGGCTGTCCAAAAAGCTCCATGAAAAGCCTTCAGCTGATTCAAAATGCTGCAGCTAGAGTACTGACAGGGACTAGAAAGAGAGAGCATATTTCTCCCATATTGGCTTCTCTTCATTGGCTCCCTGTTAAATCTAGAATAGAATTTAAAATCCTTCTCCTAACATACAAGGTCTTGAATAATCAGGCCCCATCTTATCTCAAAGACCTTATAATCCCATATCACCCAAATAGAACACTTTGATCTCAGACTGCTGGCTTACTTGTGGTTCCTAGGATACTTAAGAGTAGAATGGGAGGCAGAGCCTTTAGCTTTCAGGCCCCTCTTCTGTGGAACCAGCTCCCAGCTTGGATTCGGGAGACAGACACCCTCTCTATTTTCAAGATTAGACTTAAAACTTTCCTTTTTGATCAAGCTTATAGTTAGGGCTGGATCAGACGACCCTGAACCACCCCTTAGTTATGCTGCTATAGGCCTAGGCTGCTGGGGGGGGGGGTCCCATAATACACTGTTTCTTTTCATTCACCGTATTTACTTGTTTAAACTTCACTCTGTATTTAATCATTATTATTAATCTCTGGCTCTCTTCCATTGCATGTCTTTTGTCCTGTCTTTCTCCCCTCAGCCCAACCGGTCGCGGCAGATGACTGCCCCTCCCTGGGCCTGGTTCTGCTGGAGGTTTCTTCCTGTTAAAAGGGAGTTTTTCCTTCCCACTGTCGCCAAGTGCTTGCTCATAGGGGGTTGTTTTGACTGTTGGGTTTTCTCTATGTTATTGTAGGGGCTTTACCCACAATACAAAGTGCCTTGAGGCAACTGTTTGTTGTGATTTGGCACTATATAAATAAAACTGAATTGAATTGAACTGAACTGTTTTTTGTTATTGGTAATTTTGCCTCTGTACACCACCACAGTGGATTTTAAATCAAACAATAAAGATATGAGTGAAACCGAGCTTTGGGGAATACGTGTGGGGTGCTTTTTTAATACATATTTTATAAATCTAATGGTTAACTAACAGATTAATGTGTAATGAACATAACTGGTATTTACAGGTACATGTTTGAAAGAGGGAGATCACAAGGGAAGGTTTTATCATCTGCCTGCCACATAGCTTTTGTTAAAAAGCGATTGACCTTCCCTTCCTTCTACTTGAAAGTCCAAGGGGGTCGTTTCCACCAGCTTCTTAATGGAAAATGGGTCTTTAGTGGCCATTTTTATATGCTTAGATTGCTGTAATAACAGCATATATCTTTTTTTCTTTTTCATTTAAACTGTTTTCTCTCCTATGTTTTGTCAGATGACTATGTCCCTGCAAGGTCTGGATGTAACTGAAGAAGCTACGGTAGGGAGTTCAACCTTTTAACCACAACTAAATATTGTCTACATGGGTAAAAAAGGCCTCAGAGCCTTTTCCTCAGTGGTTGCTATGGTAATGCATAATTATTTGTTAGCACTTGGATCTTGTGTGGTAGCTATGCACATGACAGATTTAGCAACCTCTCCTCGGTGCTTTATTAGTGTGGTTTATGGTTTTGCTCAAGTGCCCGAGCTCATCTAAATCATTATACCATACAAGCTTTGAAACTTACTGGCTTTTTGTGACATGTACATTTTAAATGTTTGGGTTTAGACTTGCTTTAGTTTCTTCCCTTTCTCATTATAGGTGCCTGTGAAAGAGATTGAAATGAGCACAATTAATAAGGTGGGAGTCTTTTTTTTTTTTTTTTTTTTAATAAAAACTTTTTGACCTGTAGCTGCCAGTGAACATACTCTCATGTCAAAATTAAGATTACAGATGCAATAATTGATACTGTTAACTGTTAACAATGAAACAAATGTGTGCGATTTAATATGAGAGTGGTCACAATACTTGAGAATTTTCACCTAATGATGCTTTTGGAAATCCTTGAACTCATTGTTTTGGTTCTAGGGTTTCAGGTACACATAAAGTTTGTGTTTATCATTAGTACTTTAAAGGGAATAGTATTGTATTTTGTGTATATTCATTTTGTTTTCTTTCTTCCTTTTGAACGTACTTTGAGAAATTTGTAGTGCAGTAAAAATCAGAGACAGGTAGCATGACAGATGTTTGATTACAAGCATTATGTAGGAGTAGGTAATGGATAATAGGTATTTGTAAATAACTGGTTACTCCTCAGGTTATATTACTATGTAATAGGAAGGTTGTAATACCCAGCGAAACCTAAGAAGGATCGGAGCTCTTTGAGGTTTCTGGGACTTGGCCATGTTTTCAGGGCGGCAACTTTCTCAGGGTCGGTTTCAACACCGTGTTGGGACACAATGTGTCCCAAGTACCGTACTGATGTTTGGAAAAACTTGCATTTTTCCAGAGACAGTTTCAGCCCATATTCTTTTAGGCGATTGAGGACACGAAGAAGGCGTGTTTCATGCTCCTCAAGGGTTTCGGAGAAAACTATAAGGTCGTCCAAAAACACTAGGACTTCCTTAAGGTTAATGTCCCCCATACATTTCTCCATCAGTCTTTGAAAAGTGCTGGGAGCATTTGTTGTGCCTTGAGGCATCCTATTGAATTCCCAAAACCCCATGGGGCATACAAAGGCTGTCTTGTGCTTGTCTGCCTCGTCCACCTCAATTTGGTAGTACCCACTTTTGAGGTCCAGGACCGAGAACCACTTCGATCCAGTGAGGGCTGAAAATGCCTCCTCCAAGTTGGGAATGGCATTGGCATCTTTGATTGTGTGCAGATTTAGCTTGCAATAATCGACACAGAGCCTTACATCTCTATTCTTCTTCCTCACCACCACTATTGGTGAAGAAAATGGTGAATCAGACTCACGGATTATTCCTGCCTCACTCAGTTCTTGCAAATGCTTACGAAGAGCATCAAGGTCCTGAGGTCGTACCGGACGGGGCCTGTGTTTGAAAGGTGTTTCATCGCTCAGTTTTATTTGGTGCTTTACCTTGTTTGTACAACCAAAGTCTGTGTCATGTTGTGCAAAGACTTCGTTTGAGATTTTTTGGGTGATCGGTGGGTCCTCAGGCGGCACTGCATAAAAAACAGTCATGATTCTGTCGTGGAAAAACTGCATTGCATCAGCTCAGGAACACATCCAGAAATCACTGGCTATGAACACATTTCACCGTGCTATCCATAAATGCAGGTTAAAGCTCTGTTGTGCAACAGAAGAAGCCAAAAGTGAACATGATCCAGAAATGCTGTTCTCTTCTCTGGGCCAAAGTTAATTTAAAATGGACTGAAGCAAATTGGAAAACTGTTCTGTGGTCACACAAATCAAAATGTGAAATTCTTTTTGGAAAACATGGACACTGGATCCTCCAGACTGAAGAGGAGAAGAATCATCTGGCTTCTTATCAGTGCTCATCTTAAAAGCCTCCTGATGGTCTGGGGGTGCATTAATGTCTATGGAATTGGCAGCTTGCACATCTGGATAGACCCCATCAATGCTGAAAGCTATATTTTGCAGTAGCATATGCTTTCATCCAGACGATGTCTTTTCCAGACCTCTCACCAACTGAAAACATTTGATGCGTCATGAAACAGAAACTACAAGAAAGAAGTCCCGGGACTTTTGAGCAGCTAGCTATATCAGACAAGAATGGGACAACATTCCTCTCCCAAAAGTCCAGCAGCTGCTCTCGTCAGTTCCCAAATGTTTATAGACTGTTATTAAGAGAGTGGATGCTACACAGTTGTAAAAATGGCCCTACCTCAACTTTTTGAGATGTTGCTGCCATGAAATTCAAAATGAGGTCATATTTTTCTTGAAATGTCCATTTTCTCAGTTTAAACAAACTTTCTATGTTTTATTATGAATAAAATATGGATTTCATGAGATTTACAAATCATTGAATTCTGTTTCTGTCATGGTCCTGGGCCGGTGGCCCAGTGTTTTCTGTTTTGTTTCCTGGTTTCCCTGGTCCCTGATGTTTCTGCGTCTTCCTGGTCCTGTCCCTTCCTGTTTTATTTTGATAGTCCTGTGTTCCCCTTGTCTACTGTCTAGCTTTGCTTCCCCCTGTGATTTTCCTGATTTGTTTCACCTGTTGTGTCCAGCTGTTTTCTCTTGCCCCGATTGCCCTCATGTGTTCTTAAGCCCTCCGTTTTCTTCCGTTCCTTGTCGCGTCGTCTTCATTGTGCCCTTCCGTGTTCCCCGTTCTGTGCTCCAGTTGTTTGTCTCCCTGCTTGGCACCGTTTTTAGTTCTGTTTTTGTTCCTGGCTTGTCCCTAATAAACCTGTGTATCCCCCTTACCTCTGTCCGGCGTGTTCTGCATTGGGGTCCAGCCGTCATCCTGCCTGCCACACAGTTGTTCCATGACAGAACGACGCGACCACAATGGACCCCGCAGACACAGACAGGTACCGTGGCTCTCGCCTGGCTCGAGGAGGACCCGCATCGGTACGAGGTCCCCGGCGACGCCGCTCACCCCCTCCGCCTGTGGTGCAGGCCATCCGCACCGGCGGGCTGTCCCCGACACCCGGGACTTCGCTCGCGGACCCCTCCCTTCCTCGGCAGGGGGCCCAAACACAGAGGAGGGAAAGTCCCCGGCAGCGGAGGAGGGCACCCCCACAGCTTCCGGTGGCCGTTCCACCACCTGACCAGCCCGGTGGGGGTTTCCGCTGGACCCCTGCTTCCGGTCCCTGCTCCAGCTCTAGCTCCCTCTCCGGCCCCAGCTCTAGCTCCCTCTCCGGCCCCAGCTCTAGCTCCTGTCCCCGCCGCCGTAGCTCCGGCTTCCCCACGGCCAGCGGCCGTAGCTCCGGCTTCCCCACGGCCAGCGGCCGTAGCTCCGGCTTCCCCACGGCCAGCGGCCGTAGCTCCGGCTTCCCCACGGCCAGCGGCCGTAGCTCCGGCTTCCCCACGGCCAGCGGCCGTAGGTGCCGGCTTCCCCACGGCCAGCGGCCGTAGGTGCCGGCTTCCCCACGGCCAGCGGCCGTAGGTCCGGCTTCCCCACGGCCAGCGGCCGTAGCCCGGCTTCCCCGGCCAGCCGTAGCGTCGCCGGCCCCTTCCCGGTGTAAAAGTTTTGCCAAATCAAATATACAAATACGTCCTTTGGTGGTGAGTCCACATCTTGTCCCAGCACTTTGGTCTTCTTCAGGCTGATGGTTAGACTGAAGTCTTTGCAGGCCTGGGAGAATCTGTTTATCAGACACTGTAGATCTTCTTCTGTGTGAGCAGTGACTGCTGCGTCATCAGCAAACAGCATACCTCTAATGCACCTTGGTTTTTGCTCGGAGTCTTGCGATGTTATAGGGTCTGGCATCTAATCTTGTGCGTATGTACACTCCTTCCTAAAAGCATGTTTCAAAGAAGGGAGAAGAGGATGCTGAAGAGGGCTGGAGCAAGGACGTAGCCTTGCTACATGCTGCTTTTGATGTCAAAGGATTCGGACATGCTGCTCTTGTACTGAATAGTTGCCTTCATATTGCCATGAAAAGATCTGATCATGCTGTGAAGCTCTGGGGGCATCTGATCTTCAGGAGGATGTGGAAGAGCCCATCTCGGTTAACTAGATCGAAGGCCTTGGTCAAGTCTATGAATGCAACTTAGAGGAGCTTCTGCTGTTCCCTGCATTTCTCCTGTAGTTGGTAAAGGGAGACGTTCATGTCCGCTGTAGAATGTTCTGCTCGAAAGCCACGTTGGGACTTGGGTAGATGTGTTCCGCTAGCTGTTGGAGATGCACTAACAAGACTCTGGCATACAGGTTGTCAATACACCCAAGAGGGAGATGACTCTGTAGTTGTTACAGTCGCTCCTGTCACATTTGTTCTTGTACATGCTTGCAACAATGCTCGTGGATTCAAGAGTGCTTCTTGTGCTTTTCTTGTGTTTTTGCCGTTTGGTAATTCGGCGTTGTGTGCAGCAGCAATCCAACCTCATCATCAGTCCACACAAAACCTCTCACATTGGCCATTTTGTAAATAATGAACAATTTGCTGGGCTTCCTACTGTGTCCCTCCACACATGTGCGTCTTGCGTAAACAAGCTTTGCAAAAAAACAACACCAACTTGTGGCCTGGCATGGGAACGACATCGTTTTCACCATTTCACGCGTCTCATTTCTGAAACGCCACCGTTCCAACGGAAGGCCGAAACGTGTCAAAATGACATAGTTTCCAGTGGAAATGGTGTCGTGTAAACGGAGCCTCAGTGGTGCTTTACTGAGCATGCATGCTGGAATACAGTGACTCAGCGTCTGTCTGGAGACACTAAATACCTACAGGACTTGGCTTTTCTTAGTTTAGGAGAAGGACCGTGCCAAGCTAATATGAATAAGCACCGTAAAAAAGTATTTGCAGCCTTCCTCATTTTTTATTTTTTGCGTATTTGTCACACATGTTTCAGATTATCAAACAAATTTTAATATTAGACAAAGATAACCTGAGTTAATACAAAACGCAATTTTTAAATTATGATTTCATGTATTAAGGGAAAAAGTTATCCAAACCTACCTGGCCTTGTGTGGAAAAAGTAACTGTCCTCTAAACTTAATAACTGGTTGAGCCACCCTTGGCAGCAAGAACTGCAATCAAGTGTTTGCCATCACTGGCACTGAGTGTTTCACATCGCTGTGGAGGAATTTTGGCCCACTCTTCTTTGCAGAAGTGTTTTAATTCATCCACATTGGAGGGTTTTTGAGCATGAACAGTCCGTTTAAGGCCAGACCAAAGCATCTGAATCAGATTTAAGTCCAGACTTTGAATCGGCCACTCCAAAACCTTTTTCGAGCTATTTAGATGCTGTTGTGTTTTGGGTCATTGTCCTGCTGCATAACCCTAGTGAGCTTGAGCTTCAGAGCATGAACTGATGGCCAGATATTCTCCTTCAGGATTTTCTGATAGAGAGCAGAATTCATGTTTCCATCAATTACAGCAAGTTGTCCAGGTCCTGAAGCAGGAAAATAGTCCCAGACCATCATACTGTTTGACGTGTGACTGGGTGTGATGTTCTTTTTATGAAATGCTGTGTTAGTTTTATTCCAGATGTAACAGGACACAAACCTTCTAAAAAATGTAAGTTTTGTCTCATCAGTACACAGAATATTGAGTGAGTGTGAGGTCAAGTGAGGCCTGCAGTTCTTTAGTCTTTCTTTACTTGGATTATGTTTGTCTAATTTAGTAAATAATAATAATTTAAAAAAAATGTTTTTTATAGTATGTAATGCCCTGTATTCTGAGAGTGTACTACACATGAATGGCTCATTTTTGTGGAAATGTGTCGTGTTGCCAGAATGGACAGTGGCTTCACATGTTGATCTGTGTTGTTGCAATCTGTTCTCCTTGGTTGAGCTTGCTGCAGTAAATATTTGTGGATAACATTCAAGCCTCCTGAATGTTCTTCCTGCTCTAAGGAACCGGATCTGTCTGATGTTCATGAACAGGGAATTGTTACTTTTTAATCTTTGAGAGACTGGTTGACTTTTCTAAGAAAACCTTTGAAAGCAAAAGGATGACATTTTCACACACTGGGAGCAGGAGCACTTTGTTTTCTTCCTTACAATTTCCTTTCAAATTCAATTCATTCATCTCTTGATTTTTTCTGGGGGGTTTTGTAAGTAAAGCTACAGAGACCTTTCAGGACCTTTGGGTGGAAATCATTTGTGGTTAGTCTGTGGTATCTAAGGAAGCCTGAATGACTTCTCTTCAGGCTTATATGCCATGTTATAGGCTTACCTCTCAGGAAGCACATAGGAACTCAGCCTGATGTTATTTATGTCAGAACATTTCCTGTCTTGACTCACTATAGGCTAAGTGCCCAGATGAGGTTATATTTGACACTGGCATATGCAACAGTACGTAACATACAGCAGAATCTCTCTTATCCAGAATTAGTAACAGATAAAAGAATTGTCCAGAATTCAATTTAAAATCCTTTTTTTTACTATTATATTTTAAAGACCTCATAGTATCTTTTAGCACTTTGTTCTCAGACTGCAGACTTACTTGTGGTTCCTAGAGTTTCTAAAAGTAGAATGGGAGGCAAAGCCTTCAGCTATCAGGCCCCTCTCCTGTGGAACCAATTCCCAATTTTGATTTGGGAGACAGATACCCTCTCTCCCTTTTTAGACTAGTAGTTTTCCTTTTTGGTAAAGCTTATAGTTAGGCTCAGATGAGGTGACCCTCAACCATCCCTTAGTTATGTTGCAATAGACTTGAGCCCAAATTATACTCCACTGCAGACATGGACAGCTGTAGACCCAACATCTGAGTAGTCATTCCTGTTATGCTTCTTTGAAGTCCCCTGCCTGGGGTGGATGCATAGTTGATATATTGCAATGTAATTTCTGTGGACAAGTCTGTGTGGTTAAATAAAAACACACAGTAAACAGGCAGGCACACAGATATCCACATGGAGCCACATTTCCGATGAGCACTCCTCTTCCACTTTTGTTTACTCTTACAGTTTATTGTTCTGTTTGTTGTTTGTGGGCTCCCTGTGCTTCCCTTTGTTCTTTTGTCTTTCCCCTCACCCCCAAACCGATTGCAGTAGATGGCTGCCCCTTACTGAGCCTGCTTCTGCTGGAGATCTCTTCCTGTTAAAAGGGAGTTCTTCCTTCTCACTGTCACCAAATGCTTGCTCATAGGGGATCGCCTGATTGTTGGAGTTCTCTTACTAATCATGTTGGCTCTTTAACCTACAATATTAAGCACCCTGAGACAACTGTTACTGTGAACTGGCGCTGTGTAGTTAAAATTGAAAATGACATTGAAATTTTGACATGTGGAGGCAAAGATTTTGCCTGGTTGGTACATCAAGATTAGATTTGATAATGCATTTTTATGGAAATGTTAACAGTTCCATAAAACCACTTCCTGGAAAGCTGATGTGATCATTGCCACATTTCTACTTGCAACCACACCAATTTCTGACAAGAAAAAGTGAACTATCCATACTTTCCTGTGCCTGCTACAGTGCCAGTTACTTGTTTGGAGCCTGTCTGACCTTGTTTAGTTGATGCTCTTCCATCAGTGTCATATAATGTTTTGTGATGCAATATTAATTGCCCTGCGGGTGCGTCAGCTGTTTACAAGGGTATACTATACACTAATGCAGAGTTGTGTGCAATATATAGTACGAGTCAAAAGTTTGGA
>JAMQGT020008503.1:0-16595 GCA_024447675.2 Pterophyllum scalare
ATGAAGGTCTCCTGCTGCCTTAAACCAGTGAATGATGAGGTCAGTGATACCCTCAGAAGTGCACGGCAACGTGCACTGCTCCATGAAAACACAGGACACCTGAGTATCTGAAACATCAGGTAAAGACTTCATTAGTGACTTATTTGTGTGCAGGGAAGAGAAACAGAACCTGAACTCTGACTTTGGGAAATGGTGGTCTGAGTCACTGCAGTATAAAACAGTTGGATAAACTTCAGGGAAACCAGTCGGTCCTCTCCCAAAGGATGAACCACATTTAACCTGCTTTGGTACAAACGAACAGCAGCAGGACCTCTGAGGAGGTAACAAGAAGACAAGCCCCACAAAGGGCTTCAGCAGGTGGCCACAGCCCACTGCTCTCTCCTGATCCCACCTGACTGATTTCTCTCTAGTTTTGCTTTTTGCTAGTGCTCGCTGCTGGGAGCATGAGACTGTAACTGAAGCTCGTTCAGGCAGTCCAGCTCCTCCAGGATGGCACCTCCATATGTGCTGTCACGAGAAGGTTTGCTGTGTCTCCCAACACAGTGTGGAGGAGATGCCAGGAGACAGGCTGCTACACAAGAAGTATTGGACAGGAGTAGCACGGCCACCGCCCAACAAACTCACCTCCAGTGAGCCACGTGTGCATGTTTCTGATCAAATCATCATAAACAGACTCCATGGAGGTGACATGAGCTCCCATCATCCTTCAGTGGGACCTGTGCTCAGAGCTGTCCATGTGCCAGCCAACGGTACCCTGACTGCTGGTGGGTATCAGGATGAACTCCTCAGACCCTCTCATAATCTGGCACTGGTTGTTTGGATCTCCTCTCCTCTAAGCCTGGGACGCTAACATTTCCACTCTCCAGTCAGACCACCTGTGGGTCATCAGCCTCATCAGCTACAGTATAAAGGGACCAGCTTTAGCATCCAGTCTGCCAGACTGCCAGCCTCAGGCTAAACTCCTTATAGAAACCCTTGATCCCTGCTCCAACTACCATCTCCCTGTCCCTGTGGAAACACACCTCTCATGTCCCGCCTGCCTGCTCCCCCTCCAACAGGGATTATCTTTTTGGAAACAAACCAGGTCACCCACCTCCTCCTTCAGGAGGGAGGAGTAAGCTTCTTATTCCCAGTTACCATAATATTATCCCTGTGCAAAATATCATAACGCTGGATTAATCTTAGCAGGTGCTGAGGTTTCAGTTGAACCACACAGGAAGCAGGACGTAAAAGCTGCTGCACATCGCTGCGTTCAGCTAAAGTGAGGGCAGCTGATCCCGATGAAGCTCTGAGTGTTTTCACTTTCAAGGAGTCGGACCCAGACTGCAGTCAGCTGCAACATTACATGGCTAAACACGTAAATGGTTACATATCAAATCACATTTACATCTCTGTTGTCTGAAATCCAGGTCTGCTAATTTGAGGTTGGCTTACCTCCTCTGGAAGTTAATAACATCCAGGCAGAGATCATGAGTCCCCCAAACACAGCAGTGTAGATCCTCATTCCTGTGACTCTTCACACAGCAATGCAGAAACAAGGAAACGCTTCTCATCAGGGCGAAGCTGACCAAAAACCCAATAAAGGAAGCTGCTTGTTTTTTTCAGCTTCCTTTATTTTTTTTAAACTTAGATAATCTTTAAAGCAGTTTCTGTGCTGCAGGTATTGTTTACAGGCTTCCAGCATCATATCAAGTTTGTTGTAAAGAGCCTCCACCTCTGAGACAATCAGTGATGTTTACATTAATATTCTTTAACATTGTTTTAAAAACATAAGTTTAATCTGCTTTTACAGTTTTCACAGTAGCAACAATGAAAAGTAGAAAACAGTGAGTTGATCCTCGTGTGCAATCAAAAATCAAAAGTTACTCATCAGCCCAGTTTTAAACTGGTTGTTTCTTCTAAAAATATGAACCCAGTACAGTTTAAATGTAGATCCACAGAGCAACACTGACGGGTTTCTGACTTTAACAGCTTTAATTTTGATAACATCTGCAGATGTTCATCTCAGATTCAAAGATTCATGAAGGCAAAACACAAACAAAAAATCAGCATCCACAGTTTTTATGATGAAAATGACAAAAACACAAATATCACATGGTATGATTAAAGTTCAATTAAATTAGTTAAAGTAATTAAAACAATTTGACTGAAGATTATTAAAAAATACAGAAACTAAAGCATATTTTTAATAATGATAAATATAACCTGAAGCTAATATAACAACAACAACAACAACAATAATAACAATAAAAAATTTTTTTTTAAAATAATAATAATAATAATAATACAGACACATGCAGGCAGTAAATCTGACTCCTCTAAAGGCGACACAGAGTTTGTTCTTCAGTATAAAGTGCAGCTCGCACAAACAGAAATGAACTTTTAAGTTTAATCATTTTTATGTCACTCATATTCATGAACTGACTTCAACTTAAAGCTAAAACATTCAGACACATTTAACTGTTTTAATTAAACGATAAAACTCCAACTGAGCAGCTCCAAGAAAAAGTCAGAGAAACAAAAGTGAAGTTATTATAGAAAAGCAGCTGTAACTGTGTGACAAACGTGTTGTTCTTTAACTTGTTCATTTTTAATAATGTGGTACAAAAAAGCATTTTAATACAGATTAATAACTCATGATGGAGTGTCACTGCTGTTGATGTGTCCAGAGGAAAATATCATCAATACAAAGACGGGCATCAAATGAATAGAATCAGTTAAACTGAAAATGATTTTTCTTTTCTCTTTTTTTAATTACATTTTTAAAAGTCCACATGACCAAAAAGGCTGCAGTCGCTCCGCCCACGAAGGAAGTGAGAGGGCAGCCACAGGAAATGACGGTTAACGGTCTGTTTGGAGATAAACTGGGCCGTCACCTCGATCACTGAGTGGGCCAAAGCCTGCAAACACAGTCTGAGTCAGGGGTCAAACAGGATTAACCTTTACTGAGCATCTAAAACTGAAGATATCTGAATCAGTGATATGACTTTATATGGCCAGAATACTGCAACTTCTTCCTGAAAGCATTAAATAAAATATGTTTTTCTTCTGGAATAACATCGGGGGAAATGAGAACATTTCAAGCTGATGGAAACTTCTTTTTGTCAGGGTTGCGCTGCTGTGCAGGCAGGAAGGAGGAAGGACCCCACATGCAGACTCCGGGATGGTGCTGTTAACACTCACTTTATTTACAGAAACACAAAAACACGGACGTGAACTCTTCTCACAAAAACACACAGGAAAGGGAGAGACGCAGGGACGACAGCAGGGAACAACCACAATGACGCGACAACGAGGCACAGAAACACCGGACTTAAATACACATGAGGGAACACAGGTGAGGCACATTACACAAACGAGACAGCAGGAAGCAAAACTGAACAGGACCCACAGAGACCACAAGACTATCAAAATAAAACAGGAAACACCTGGGAAACAAGGACGCAGACCTAACACACAAAACATAAGACACCGGGCCACCGGCCCGGGACCATGACACTTTTTTGATGCGATGTCAGCAAAAAGTTTGTCTCATTCCATTTCTTACTTTTCATGAACTGACAGATTTCCTCAGGTAGCTCATCTCACCTGGTTGATAAAGAACGTCACCAAACTCAGACGCTGTCTCCTCTGAAACTGCCGGTGATTTAAAGCGTTGCCTCTTATAAAGTTCCCCGTCTCTGTCACGGTGCTCGTGTTCTGTCTTCGGGACTTTGCTGCAGCGTTTCCTGCTGTGTGACGCAGTGATGCACTTTCAGCTCACCTGTGCAGGTCTCCCTCTGCATCTTCTCCCGCATCCATCCCACAGTTTCACTCTTTTCCCCGCCCATCACAGGTGGGGCAAAGAGACACAAAGTCCGGCTTAAATGTCGCTGTAAAAAGTGCTGATGCAGAGCAACAGTCTGAGGGTGGGACACTTCATTTCATACCTGCTGGTAGATTTTATGAATAAAATTGCATCATTTTTGCACTAATTTACAGTGAAGATAACTTTATACAAAGGACAGCACACACAACAAAACAAAAAATATCATTCCAGCTCACATATAGGCACGAGTTACTCTCATTTGTTCTTTTGTGCTTTTTGTGCATTGGTCACACATCCTCCCATATCTTAAAGTCATTATTTATTTTAAACCTGGACTTTAGTCGCTCAGATTTGGTTTTGCAAGATGTTTTGAAACTCCTGCAGATTTACAGCCTCTCATACTTTTCTCTATTTTGGGATGATTCAGGAATCATGAGCATCTCAGTTTTGTTAGTAAGTCTGACAAAAACATTTCTTTAAGATTAGTTGGTAAAAAGCAACTGCATTAATAAATAAAACAAACACAGAAAGGTGTTTCTATTAAAATCTGTGTCATGGTCCCTGGCTGTGAGGTTTGTTTTCTGCTCCTGTTCCTCCCCCTGGTGTGTGGACGTATGTTGGTGGGCGTGTCTTTCGGTTTGTGTCTCCTCCCTCCTGGATCAGCTGTTCTCACCTGTTCCTGATCAACTCGTTTTCCGGCTCTTCTTAAGCGGGCGGCTGGCTTCCACCCGTCGCTGGATCGCTGACTGTGAACCAGTTAGTTTCGGCCACCATCTAACGAGTGTCTCCTGTGTTTCTGCGGTGACTTACCTGAGCTTTCTTTGTGTACAGATTCCTCCCTGGTCGAGTGGAAACCCTCCTGGAACCCGCAGCCCCGTCACCTGCCGACGCCCACCAGACGGCCCGCTCTTCACATCTCCCTCCGGAGCCCTGGTCATCCCTTTCATTCCCAGAGTTCCCCCTTTTCCCTCCATTCCCCAAACCCGCCTGTCCTACTGCCATAGTCACTGTAAATAAAACCGTGCACTAAACCGATCCCTCTGCTTCTGCTTTGAGTCCTCAGCACCTCATCCGTGACACTCTGAATCTATTTTAGGACAAATTAAACTCTATTCCACAAACTAAAATTATGGCTGCAGCACATTTTGCAGTGCAGCTTCTCTACTTGCTGGTTTCTCTGATTCAACATGTTCTTTATAAATTATAATGAAATCCAATAAGACCCAAATTAATATTATAGCCATCATAGCAGGGCAGGATTGCTCCAGTTTACAGATTTGGGCTTCAGATGAACTCAGTTACATGTCGGAGTATCAGGACAGACTAATAACCAACCAAATGAGTTTGAAGTTTTGTTTTCATTACAGAAAATTTATGTCAAAGTGGAAACAATCCAAACAATATGACTCAAATTTAAAATTTTAATTCCTAAGAGTTACAAATGTCTCAATAATGCATCATAACAGCTGCAGCCTGACTGTACAATCAAAATGTGTTTATATGACCTGAATGAGGACGAAAATGATCAGTAACTATAAACACTGTGAATCAGTTTCTTTTATTTGTAATGATGTTAAACTACAAATAAATTAAATAAAGATAAAAACTAGCTGCTGAAATGACTCTGAGCACCACAGTTTAAAAAGATAAAAGAAAAAGCAGACAATCTGAGCTGCCCCTGAATCAGCTTCTTCTTTAGTCTGCAGAAGACTCTGAGCTCAACAATCCAGGCTGGAGATCAGAATATTTCATTTATAACAACAACACTACGTTGGTTTTGCAAGAGTCTTGCATCAGGACGTGAGGAGGAGAGAAAATAATGCTGCCTTCATGAGTCTGACTGTAAAAATCTGTTCTGTAGTAGAAAGCGTGCGGCTCAGAGCCTCAGAGTTTCACAGTTTCACTGTCCTCGTTCCTCAGTGGGAGGATGAGGGAGGAACTCCTCCAAATCACTGAATGAAGATCTTCATCTGCAGAAGTTCCTGCTTCGTGGAGCTGAGAGCCAAAATGATTTGAGCCTCCAGAATGATGCTGCTGAGATCACCAAGAAACTGTGAACGTTCTCTCCTCAGCTGCTGGAAGACAAAATGAATTTGCTTTGTGATTCATTAAAAACATCTGAGAATCATTTATGGTTTAGATCCACAACATGGGACGGGAGAGGTTTTGGTTCCACTCGTCTTTGACTGGAATCGTTACTTGGCAGATGTTGTATTGCGGCATATATTATTCAACTCTATACCAAACGCTGCTGCAGGCTAAGACATGACTGTATACTGAAGACGCGTTGTTTCCATATTATTCACCACAGATTTTATTGCTCAATCTCACAGTTCTAAGAAAGCAAACACTTACTGTTAATGACTGCATTTCAGATTGCTGTGCAATGGCATTCCCAACAATTGATGTTAACGGTCAACAGAAAAGTTTGTCACTCACGCTCACCCCACACACAAGCTCCAAATCTGCTGTGCACCTGCAACAACTCAAATTAATACCACCACCACACCCAAAGGTGCCACCCACAAATCAAACGTAACCACACCCACAATAGAGTAAACAATCAGGAAGACGAGTAATATGGCTCCTACATGTTGACTTTTGCTGGAAACTGGTTGGTTGTATCAGATGTTTCATCATCAGAAGACTTGGCTTGTACCACTGTTAACAAGATGGAAATAAAAAACATGTATTCGTTATTGAAAAAGCTACTTCTGCAGACCAGAAGCCAGAACACCGATTCATACTTTCACTGAGTTTAATGTTTTCATATCTTGGATGTTGGATTCTGACCCTCAAACTGTGAGATCATCATTTTAGTTGAGACAGCAGTTAAATTAAGTTCATTGTGGAAATAATGGTTTTAATTTTGTGACAACATTGTCCTTTAATATGTTAATTTATACAAAGTCAGGCACACAGTGCATTATAGAAAAACAACATCATCATCAGCATAAACACACAAAATGAATTAAAAAGTAAATTAAAGGCAGAAACTTCATTTTACCTGTTTATTATAATCAGTATCAGGACTACTATTACTACTGTAACTAAAATCCCTCCTATGATGAGTCCCACATGAGTTCGATGCAGAGGTGGATCTTTGCTCTTTGATGCTTTGCATGTTAAAAAAAGAAAAGAAAAATCAGTTTTGTTGAGTTTAAACTTTAGAGAAAATGGACTAAAATCAACTTCCAGACAGTTTCTGGAATCCAGACTTTCAGCACCTCACCTGCATTCATCACGATCATAACTTCAGATATTTGTGTGTCCTCAGCATCACTGAGCTCACACGTGTATATCCCCTCATGTTCTGAGGTCAGGCCCTGTAATGTGAGGCTGCCTGACTCTGAGACCTTCTCCACATGCTGCTCCCACCCTGCGTGAACCCTGTAGGAAAGGTCAGCCCCAGCTCTGGTCACGATGGTCCGGCTGTGGTTGAATCTCCAAACGAGGTTTGAGGGGGAGCGTGAGAGGGAGGGCAGGGGACCGTTGTTTCAGCGTCTGACCAAAGGATAGAAGCTGAAACAACAAAGCACAGTAAACATTACAGATTGTATCATCTGGAGTTTAATCTGACATGCGTCATATTTTATTAGCTCGTACCCATTTAAATAAATATGAGTTATAGCAGCTGAAGCTGTCCTGAAATGTAAGCTTGTATCTGTAAGCATCAATGACTTCACATCACCACCTGGTTTAAACAAAGTTGCTCTCTTCCTGCTTCTGTGAGTGCTGATGGTGCAGCTGTAGGCATCACTGTCTGAGAGGCTCAAAGAACTGCTGATGCTGTAAAGCTGCTCTCCGGTCTGCCGCACCGTGGTGCTGTTGGAGGTCATGTTGGTCCAGGTGAGCTCAGGCTCAGGGTAGATCCCCTCTGAGCTGCAGGTGATGACGTTTCCTACCTGCTGGATGTTGACTTTACGGACTGGAGCTGCAGAAGAAGAACGAGACGCAGGATTTATGTTCACATATTTTAGGTTTACTTCATCAGTTCAAAACAAGTGGAGCAAAAATAGATGTTTATATAGAAATATGACCACATGTTACAGCAGCAGAGGTTTCATTTTGTTAACCTGTGGAAGTTCAATGAGATATTTTAAATTGACTTTGTGAGCACATCTCTTCGTGCTTTTTCTTCTCATTATATCCAATTTATTCATGTTTCACTGCAGAAAGATTTACTATCATGTGCTTCAATTATGAAACAACTGGATAAAAACTGATAAATGCTACACTTTATGATGATTGAATGAAAAATCCTAAGTTGTTAATATTTTACCACCTTCTCGGTCCAACCTCTGACATACTCAACAACTTTCAGCGTTACTGTCAAAGGGAGATAAGATTTGCATTTTCTGTGCAGGTGTTTAATCCACAGGTAGGCTGACACCTCAGCTTTGAATAAATAACTTCAATAACTGAATAACATCCTCATATCACAGTCCAAAGTGTGAGTACACACAGCACAGTATTCAGAGTTTCAACAGATAACATAACCTTTAGTGGAAAATCTGTGTATAAAAGTCTAAATATTCCTGTTGCACATTCACAGTAGATAAAAACAAACACTGAATACTGACTGAGAACTCAAACTTCTTCAATGAATGCATTACAGCTCTTACCATGTATCTTCAGGCTAATGAAGGAGTCATGAGCTCCACTGTAAGTGCTGGTGTAGCACCTGTATCTGCCTTCATCTCGAACCTCCACCCCCGTCAGCTGCAGTGAGGCGTTTCCTCTGGAGATCTGCTCCTTGAACAGGGACGTCCTGCCTCTGAATCGCTGGTCCTGACGTCCCAGCTGGTCTTGGTTGTAGTAGAACGAGTGGACATGAAGGTCTCCTGCTGCCTTAAACCAGTGAATGATGAGGTCAGTGATACCCTCAGAAGTGCACGGCAACGTGCACTGCTCCATGAAAACACAGGACACCTGAGTATCTGAAACATCAGGTAAAGACTTCATTAGTGACTTATTTGTGTGCAGGGAAGAGAAACAGAACCTGAACTCTGACTTTGGGAAATGGTGGTCTGAGTCACTGCAGTATAAAACAGTTGGATAAACTTCAGGGAAACCAGTCGGTCCTCTCCCAAAGGATGAACCACATTTAACCTGCTTTGGTACAAACGAACAGCAGCAGGACCTCTGAGGAGGTAACAAGAAGACAAGCCCCACAAAGGGCTTCAGCAGGTGGCCACAGCCCACTGCTCTCTCCTGATCCCACCTGACTGATTTCTCTCTAGTTTGGCTTTTTGCTAGTGCTCGCTGCTGGGAGCATGAGACTGTAACTGAAGCTCGTTCAGGCAGTCCAGCTCCTCCAGGATGGCACCTCCATATGTGCTGTCACGAGAAGGTTTGCTGTGTCTCCCAACACAGTGTGGAGGAGATGCCAGGAGACAGGCTGCTACACAAGAAGTATTGGACAGGAGCAGCACGGCCACCGCCCAACAAACTCACCTCCAGTGAGCCACGTGTGCATGTTTCTGATCAAATCATCATAAACAGACTCCATGGAGGTGACATGAGCTCCCATCATCCTTCAGTGGGACCTGTGCTCAGAGCTGTCCATGTGCCAGCCAACGGTACCCTGACTGCTGGTGGGTATCAGGATGAACTCCTCAGACCCTCTCATAATCTGGCACTGGTTGTTTGGATCTCCTCTCCTCTAAGCCTGGGACGCTAACATTTCCACTCTCCAGTCAGACCACCTGTGGGTCATCAGCCTCATCAGCTACAGTATAAAGGGACCAGCTTTAGCATCCAGTCTGCCAGACTGCCAGCCTCAGGCTAAACTCCTTATAGAAACCCTTGATCCCTGCTCCAACTACCATCTCCCTGTCCCTGTGGAAACACACCTCTCATGTCCCGCCTGCCTGCTCCCCCTCCAACAGGGATTATCTTTTTGGAAACAAACCAGGTCACCCACCTCCTCCTTCAGGAGGGAGGAGTAAGCTTTCTTATTCCCAGTTACCATAATATTATCCCTGTGCAAAATATCATAACGATGGATTAATCTTAGCAGGTGCTGAGGTTTCAGTTGAACCACACAGGAAGCAGGACGTAAAAGCTGCTGCACATCGCTGCGTTCAGCTAAAGTGAGGGCAGCTGATCCCGATGAAGCTCTGAGTGTTTTCACTTTCAAGGAGTCGGACCCAGACTGCAGTCAGCTGCAACATTACATGGCTAAACACGTAAATGGTTACATATCAAATCACATTTACATCTCTGTTGTCTGAAATCCAGGTCTGCTAATTTGAGGTTGGCTTACCTCCTCTGGAAGTTAATAACATCCAGGCAGAGATCATGAGTCCCCCAAACACAGCAGTGTAGATCCTCATTCCTGTGACTCTTCACACAGCAATGCAGAAACAAGGAAACGCTTCTCATCAGGGCGAAGCTGACCAAAAAACCCAATAAAGGAAGCTGCTTGTTTTTTTCAGCTTCCTTTATTTTTTTTAAACTTAGATAATTTTAAAGCAGTTTCTGTGCTGCAGGTATTGTTTACAGGCTTCCAGCATCATATCAAGTTTGTTGTAAAGAGCCTCCACCTCTGAGACAATCAGTGATGTTTACATTAATATTCTTTAACATTGTTTTAAAAACATAAGTTTAATCTGCTTTTACAGTTTTCACAGTAGCAACAATGAAAAGTAGAAAACAGTGAGTTGATCCTCGTGTGCAATCAAAAATCAAAAGTTACTCATCAGCCCAGTTTTAAACTGGTTGTTTCTTCTAAAAATATGAACCCAGTACAGTTTAAAGGTAGATCCACAGAGCAACACTGACGGGTTTCTGACTTTAACAGCTTTAATTTTGATAACATCTGCAGATGTTCATCTCAGATTCAAAGATTCATGAAGGCAAAACACAAACAAAAAATCAGCATCCACAGTTTTTATGATGAAAATGACAAAAACACAAATATCACATGGTATGATTAAAGTTCAATTAAATTAGTTAAAGTAATTAAAACAATTTGACTGAAGATTATTAAAAAATTACAAAAACTGAAGCATATTTTTAATAATGATAAATATAACCTGAAGCTAATATAACAACAATAGCAACAATGATTGATAATAATAACAACAACAACAACAACAACAACAATAACACACATATACACACAACAACAATCAACAACATATAATAATAATAATAATAATAAAATATAACAACAGCAACAATAATAATAATAATAATAATAATAATACAGACACATGCAGGCAGTAAATCTGACTCCTCTAAAGGCGACACAGAGTTTGTTCTTCAGTATAAAGTGCAGCTCGCACAAACAGAAATGAACTTTTAAGTTTAATCATTTTTATGTCGCTCATATTCATGAACTGACTTCAACTTAAAGCTAAAACATTCAGACACATTTAACTGTTTTAATTAAACGATAAAACTCCAACTGAGCAGCTCCAAGAAAAAGTCAGACAAACAAAAGTGAAGTTATTATAGAAAAGCAGCTGTAACTGTGTGACAAATGTGTTGTTCTTTAACTTGTTCATTTATAATAATGTGGTACAAAAAAGCATTTTAATACAGATTAATAACTCATGATGGAGTGTCACTGCTGTTGATGTGTCCAGAGGAAAATATCATCAATACAAAGACGGGCATCAAATGAATAGAATCAGTTAAACTGAAAATGATTTTTCTTTTCTCTTTTTTTAATTACATTTTTAAAAAGACCACATGACCAAAAAGGCTGCAGTCGCTCCGCCCACGAAGGAAGTGAGAGGGCAGCCACAGGAAATGACGGTTAACGGTCTGTTTGGAGATAAACTGGGCCGTCACCTCGATCACTGAGTGGGCCAAAGCCTGCAAACACAGTCTGAGTCAGGGGTCAAACATGATTAACCTTTACTGAGCATCTAAAACTGAAGATATCTGAATCAGTGATATGACTTTATATGGCCAGAATACTGCAACTTCTTCCTGAAAGCATTAAATAAAATATGTTTTTCTTCTAGAATAACATCGGGGGAAATGAGAACATTTCAAGCTGATGGAAATTTCTTTTTTGATGCGATGTCAGCAAAAAGTTTGTCTCATTCCATTTCTTACTTTTCATGAACTGACAGATTTCCTCAGGTAGCTCATCTCACCTGGTTGATAAAGAACGTCACCAAACTCAGACGCCGTCTCCTCTGAAACTGCCGGTGATTTAAAGCGTTGCCTCTTATAAAGTTCCCCGTCTCTGTCACGGTGCTCGTGTTCTGTCTTCGGGACTTTGCTGCAGCGTTTCCTGCTGTGTGACGCAGTGATGCACTTTCAGCTCACCTGTGCAGGTCTCCCTCTGCATCTTCTCCCGCATCCATCCCACAGTTTCACTCTTTTCCCCGCCCATCACAGGTGGGGCAAAGAGACACAAAGTCCGGCTTAAATGTCGCTGTAAAAAGTGCTGATGCAGAGCAACAGTCTGAGGGTGGGACACTTCATTTCATACCTGCTGGTAGATTTTATGAATAAAATTGCATCATTTTTGCACTAATTTACAGTGAAGATAACTTTATACAAAGGACAGCACACACAACAAAACAAAAAATATCATTCCAGCTCACATATAGGCACGAGTTACTCTCATTTGTTCTTTTGTTTTTGCTTTTTGTGCATTGGTCACACATCCTCCCATATCTTAAAGTCATTATTTATTTTAAACCTGGACTTTAGTCGCTCAGATTTGGTTTTGCAAGATGTTTTGAAACTCCTGCAGATTTACAGCCTCTCATACTTTTCTCTATTTTGGGATGATTCAGGAATCATGAGCATCTCAGTTTTGTTAGTAAGTCTGACAAAAACATTTCTTTAAGATTAGTTGGTAAAAAGCAACTGCATTAATAAATAAAACAAACACAGAAAGGTGTTTCTATTAAAATCTGTGTCATGGTCCCTGGCTGTGAGGTTTGTTTTCTGCTCCTGTTCCTCCCCCTGGTGTGTGGACGTATGTTGGTGGGCGTGTCTTTCGGTTTGTGTCTCCTCCCTCCTGGATCAGCTGTTCTCACCTGTTCCTGATCAACTCGTTTTCCGGCTCTTCTTAAGCGGGCGGCTGGCTTCCACCCGTCGCTGGATCGCTGACTGTGAACCAGTTAGTTTCGGCCACCATCTAACGAGTGTCTCCTGTGTTTCTGCTGTGACTTACCTGAGCTTTCTTTGTGTACAGATTCCTCCCTGGTCGAGTGGAAACCCTCCTGGAACCCGCAGCCCCGTCACCTGCCGACGCCCACCAAACGGCCCGCTCTTCACATCTCCCTCCGGAGCCCTGGTCATCCCTTTCATTCCCAGAGTTCCCCCTTTTCCCTCCATTCCCCAAACCCGCCTGTCCTACTGCCATAGTCACTGTAAATAAAACCGTGCACTAAACCGATCCCTCTGCTTCTGCTTTGAGTCCTCAGCACCTCATCCGTGACACTCTGAATCTATTTTAGGACAAATTAAACTCTATTCCACAAACTAAAATTATGGCTGCAGCACATTTTGCAGTGCAGCTTCTCTACTTGCTGGTTTCTCTGATTCAACATGTTCTTTATAAATTATAATGAAATCCAATAAGACCCAAATTAATATTATAGCCATCATAGCAGGGCAGGATTGCTCCAGTTGACAGATTTGGGCTTCAGATGAACTCAGTTACATGTCGGAGTATCAGGACAGACTAATAACCAACCAAATGAGTTTGAAGTTTTGTTTTCATTACAGAAAATTTATGTCAAAGTGGAAACAATCCAAACAATATGACTCAAATTTAAAATTTTAATTCCTAAGAGTTACAAATGTCTCAATAATGCATCATAACGGCTGCAGCCTGACTGTACAATCAAAATGTGTTTATATGACCTGAATGAGGATGAAAATGATCAGTAACTGTAAACACTGTGAATCAGTTTCTTTTATTTGTAATGATGTTAAACTACAAATAAATTAAATAAAGATAAAAACTAGCTGCTAAAATGACTCTGAGCACCACAGTTTAAAAGGGTAAAAGAAAAAGCAGACAATCTGAGCTGCCCCTGAATCAGCTTCTTCTTTAGTCTGTAGAAGACTCTGAGCTCAACAATCCAGGCTGGAGATCAGAATATTTAATTTATAACAATAACACTACGTTGGTTTTGCAACTTCGAGTCCTGCATCGGGGAGGAGGAGAGAAAATAATGCTGCCTTCATGAGTCTGACTGTAAAAATCTGTTCTGTAGTAGAAAGCGTGCGGCTCAGAGCCTCAGAGTTTCACAGTTTCACTGTCCTCGTTCCTCAGTGGGAGGATGAGGGAGGAACTCTTCCAAATCACTGACTGAAGGTCTTCATCTGCAGAAGTTCCTGCTTCGTGGAGCTGAGAGCCAAAATGATTTGAGCCTCCAGACTGATGCTGCTGAGATCACCAAGAAACTGTGAATGTTCTCTCCTCAGCTGCTGGAAGACAAAATGAATTTGCTTTGTGATTCATTAAAAACATCTGAGAATCATTTATGGTTTAGATCCACAACATGGGACGGGAGAGGTTTTGGTTCCATTCGTCAGGAATTGTTACATTGGCAGATGTTCGGTTTCACTGGAACCTGGTTGGTTGGTGTCAGTGTTTCACCATTAAATGACTTTGTTGCTTCAGTCACACGACTCCTTTATGGAAACAAGATGGAAATAAAAACATGTATTCATTATTGAAAAAGACCAGAAGAAGCCAGAACACCAATCAAAATTTCACTGAGTTTAATGTTTTCATATCTTGGATGTTGGATTCTGACCCTCAAACTGTGAGATCATCATTTTAGTTGAGACAGCAGTTAAATTAAGCTCATTGTGGAAATAATGGTTTTAATTTTGTGACAACATTGTCCTTTAATATGTTAATTTATACAAAGTCAGGCACATAGTGCATTATAGAAAAACAACATCATCATCAGCACAAACACACAAAATGAATTAAAAAGTAAATTAAAGGCAGAAACTTCATTTTACCTGTTTATTATAATCAGTATCAGGACTACTATTACTACTGTAACTAAAATCCCTCCTATGATGAGTCCCACATGAGTTCGATGCAGAGGTGGATCTTTGCTCTTTGATGCTTTGCATGTTCAAAAAAGAAAAGAAAAATCAGTTTTGTTGAGTTTAAACTTTAGAGAAAATGGACTAAAATCAACTTCCAGACAGTTTCTGGAATCCAGACTTTCAGCACCTCACCTGCATTCATCACGATCATAACTTCAGATATTTGTGTGTCCTCAGCATCACTGAGCTCACACGTGTATATCCCCTCATGTTCTGAGGTCAGGCCCTGTAATGTGAGGCTGCCTGACTCTGAGACCTTCTCCACATGCTGCTCCCACCCTGCGTGAACCCTGTAGGAAAGGTCAGCCCCAGCTCTGGTCACGATGGTCCGGCTGTGGTTGAATCTCCAAACGAGGTTTGAGGGGGAGCGTGAGAGGGAGGGCAGGGGACCGTTGTTTCAGCGTCTGACCAAAGGATAGAAGCTGAAACAACAAAGCACAGTAAACATTACAGATTGTATCATCTGGAGTTTAATCTGACATGCGTCATATTTTATTAGCTCGTACCCATTTAAATAAATATGAGTTATAGCAGCTGAAGCTGTCCTGAAATGTAAGCTTGTATCTGTAAGCATCAATGACTTCACATCACCACCTGGTTCAAACAAAGTTGCTCTCTTCCTGCTTCTGTGAGTGCTGATGGTGCAGCTGTAGGCATCACTGTCTGACAGGCTCAAAGAACTGCTGATGCTGTAAAGCTGCTCTCCGGTCTGCCGCACCGTGGTGCTGTTGGAGGTCATGTTGGTCCAGGTGAGCTCAGGCTCAGGGTAGATCCCCTCTGAACTGCAGGTGATGACGTTTCCTACCTGCTGGATGTTGACTTTACGGACTGGAGCTGCAGAAGAAGAACGAGACGCAGGATTTATGTTCACATATTTTAGGTTTACTTCATCAGTTCAAAACAAGTGGAGCAAAAATAGATGTTTATATAGAAATATGACCACATGTTACAGCAGCAGAGGTTTCATTTTGTTAACCTGTGGAAGTTCAATGAGATATTTTAAATTGACTTTGTGAGCACATCTCTTCGTGCTTTTTCTTCTCATTATATCCAATTTATTCATGTTTCACTGCAGAAAGATTTACTATCATGTGCTTCAATTATGAAACAACTGGATAAAAACTGATAAATGCTACACTTTATGATGATTGAATGAAAAATCCTAAGTTGTTAATATTTTACCACCTTCTCGGTCCAACCTCTAACATACTCAACAACTTTCAGCGTTACTGTCAAAGGGAGATAAGATTTGCATTTTCTGTGCAGGTGTTTAATCCACAGGTAGGCTGACACCTCAGCTTTGAATAAATAACTTCAATAACTGAATAACATCCTCATATCACAGTCCAAAGTGTGAGTACACACAGCACAGTATTCAGAGTTTCAACAGATAACATAACCTTTAGTGGAAAATCTGTGTATAAAAGTCTAAATATTCCTGTTGCACATTCACAGTAGATAAAAACAGAAACACTGAATACTGACTGAGAACTCAAACTTCTTCAATGAATGCATTACAGCTCTTACCATGTATCTTCAGGCTAATGAAGGAGTCATGGGCTCCACTGTAAGTGCTGGTGTAGCACCTGTATCTGCCTTCATCTCGAACCTCCACCCCCGTCAGCTGCAGTGAGGCGTTTCCTCTGGAGATCTGCTCCTTGAACAGTGACGTCCTGTCTCTGAAGCGCTGGTTCTGGTCTGCCAGCTGGTCTTGGTTGTAGTAGAACGAGTGGAC